>JAGXCT010034959.1:23253-79130 GCA_022495035.1 Philopotamus ludificatus
CGGTATGGACACGAAAGGGGAGCCCTCACGTCACGTGTGAGACTCAGGTTCCTTTTGGCCTCGACTACCATGCGAGAGTTTGGTAAGGTCCATGTCCTCAGCGAGTGAGAGCCTTGTGACTAGCAAATGATGATGATGATGATATGCATAATATATAATTGTTATCATAATAAAATGTATGAATATAAAACTTTTTATTTAAGTAACAAATAAGCAAATATTTTTATCAAAGCGAACCAAAATTTCATTCCATAAAACACGGTCATACACATTTGAATGGACACGTGTCAGTATTACCAGACAGTGTGCCAAAACTGATGAACCAAGTTTTTTTTAAATTTTTAATTAGTAAAAAATGATCTAATCACAAATCACAACTCGCACTCGGCGATGTCTCGCAGCATGTGTCACTCGTACGTTTCGCACTCGGATGCGAGCGAGAAAAAATATCGCGCACATGGCAACAGAAGCGAATATTGTTGTGTTTATATCTTTTTTAGCAAATGCGGACAATAAAGGTTAATGATTATATATAAAAAGTTTGTGACATTCAATATTTTATAAAAAGATTTATTCGAGAATAAATAAAAACTTATTTAGGAATAGTGCACTCCTGCTCGCGCAAATCTTGTCCAACAGTTTTCTATACCTGAAACTCTACTTGTGGCACGACACCATTCCCCTTCTTCACTTTGTAGCGAAGTGGTCGTGGCGTGAGCACGCTTCTCCGCTTCTGTCAGCATCACTACATAGCCGCCATTACCGCGCTACTCAGAGGCGCCATGACGACTTTGCTACTTCGCTCGTCTCTGGCAAAACATCAGGCAATCATAAGCTAGCTCGCAGTCGCCATCGCTGACGCCGTATCCAGCTGAATGTTGCCGCATTGGAGCTCGCTGACCAGTCGCTTGACTCCTGCTCGAGGTATTCTTATCCGACCATCATGAAGACTATCGACCACATGGCGCAGCTGATGCAACGGCGCAATTCATCATCGTCAATGATGCCACGACGACCACCACCGTCGCAGACGACCAATCAACATCATACCGATGACTGCACGATATAATCAATCTTGTGCTATGCATCTCTATCAACGACTAGTGTAAAGGCTCATCGAGATCCGACCACGCATTCGACGATCTTCGATGACCACATCGAATGGCGTTCCTTCCATTTGTTTTTAATTAACGCGTCCACACCTTCGCCGAACAAAATGGATGCGACTTCTAGTCGACCATTTCTGCGATTAGGTTCATCGTGATGCTCAACCTTTTTTATTGACGCATTCGCACATTTTCTCGTTAAAATCGAATCGATTTCCAAACGAGCATTTTTGCGTTTATATTGATGGTCGTGGTTCTCCATTTAGGATTTCCATCGACTAATCCGCGCCTTTCCTCGTTAAAATGGATGCGATTTCAAGTCGACCGTTTTAGCGATTATATTCGCAGCGATGTTTATTCAATTATACATTTTTTTGCCGACGCATCAGCACCTTTTTTCCAATAAAAGAGATGCAATATCAATACTATTTTTACGATTAGAGTCGTGTATATTTTTCGCCAACGTATTCCCATCGCTTTTTTTTCAATAAATACGATGCCATTTTGCGATTTTATTTATAGCGTTGTTGCTTCAATTCGATTGTTAATTGATTCATCCGCACATTTTCCCTCAATAAAATGGATGCGATTTCAAGTCGACCATTTTTGCGATTGTAAAATATTATTTTATTTATTTATTTACAACTATCGTTGGTCCATTAGTGTTTCTTTTTAATAAATAAGAAACCATTTTAAATTTGCCTATTTTATGATTACTTGCATACCTTTTCTAACGACGCATTCGTACCTTTTATTTGTAATAAAATCGATGCGATTTCCATTATTGCTATAATATTTATAGTAATGTTTTTATTTGCATTTTTCGCAGAATCATCTAAATTGATTTTCCAATAAGAGAGATGCAATATTAACACTGCGACTTTTACGATTATATTCGTAGTCATGTTTCTCATTTTTTATTCGACGAGCTCCTTTCAATAAGAGCGATACTATATTAGAACGACCATTTTTGCGATTATATTCATAATGACGTTTTTTTCATTAATATTTTCGCTGTCGCATTAGCATCTCCTTTTTTTCAGTAAAGGTCTGCGATTTCTATACGATTGTGTTGGTAGTCGTATTTTTTAAAATTTCGTCGACGAATTCGCACCGTTCATCTCAATAAAATGAATGCAATTCTATGTCGATCATTTTTTGCGATTATATTCTTATCGCTAACGCATCATCACATTTTTTCAGTAAAAGTGATGCAAATTCAATTACACGATTATATTCGTGTTTTTAAAATTCCGTCGACTTATTAACATATTTTTTCTCAATAAATATGATACCATTTTGGTTCGCCTATTTTGCGATAATATTTATAGCGATGTTGCTTCAAATCGATTGTTGCAATAAAATGGATGCGATTTCAAGTCGACCATTTTTGCGATTATAAAATATTCGTCGATGATTAGTATTTTTTTTAATAAAAAAGCTACTATGTTAAGTTTACTATTTTTGCGATTATATTCAGGTCGGTTCTAGATTTTTAATGAGGCTTTCGCACCATTTATCTCCAATAAAACCGATACAATTTTAAATCGACAACACGCCTGAGAATCTCTTTTCCAATAAGAGAGATGCAATTTCAATACGACAATTTTTACGATTATAGTCGTAGTCTTATTTTTAAAAAAAAATTAAGACGAACTCGCAATTTTCTTTCAATATTACTATTTTAAATCGACCATCTTGCGATTATATTCATAATAATTTTTATTTATTGTGGTCGCATTATCACCTCGTTTTTAATAAAAAGGATGCGATATCTATACGATTATGTTCGTAGTCGTATTTCCAAGTTTTTCATCGACGAATTCGCACCGTTTGTCTCAATAAAATGGATGCGATTTTAAGTCGACCATTTTTGCGATTGTATTCATTATTACGGTTTTTTCACTAACGCATCAGCACCTTTTTTCAATAAAATGGATGCAATTTCAATTCGACTATTTTTACGAATATATTCGTAGTCGTATTCCAAAAGTTTTAATCGACGAATTCGAAACTTTTGCCTCTACAAAATTGACGCAATGTTCATACGACCGTATGTACGATCATATTCATTCGGTACCTTTTTTCAATAAAAAAGATACCATTTCAATTCGACTATTTATATAATTATATTCATAGTAGGGTTTTTATAATTTTCACGGTCGCATTTACGCCATTTCTTTCAATAAAATGGATGCAAATTTAAGTCGATCGTTTTTGCGATTATATTTATATAATGTTTCAGTCGCCAACGGATTAGCATCTTTTCCAGTGAGAAAGATGCAAATTCAATACGGCGATTTTTACGATTATATTCGAGTTTTTAAAATTCATTAAAAGAGATGCAATTTTAAATCGACCATTTTCGTAGTTTTAGTGTAACGCTGAACTACCCCGCCTATTGCGAGTTGTTTAATGCGCTACTAGTCTGCACCCTCTATCGATTTTCGCGATAATAAAATATTCGTAGAAATTTTTTATTCATTTACAATTATCGTTTATCCGTTAGTATTTTTTTATTAAATAAGATACTATGTTGGCTTAAACATTTATATATCATTTATCATGAAAATGTAACCATGATTTAAAATGTATCATTAAATAAATGGTGAAAAATGTGTATCAATTACCCAATTTTAATTATGTTTACTTTATTTAAATCGATATTTTTCAAATATAATTATTAAAAAAAATGATGTTTTTTTTAACAAATTCCTTATAAATTAACAACTATATAAATAAAACTGATCAAGTATATGATAAACAACATCGCTATAATACTTTCAGGGGAGTGTCTTCCATATGGCCAGGTTGTGCGGCGCACACAGTCGCCGGATAATTAGGAGGCGCCAATTCGATGATCGAAAAATCGATATTAAATAATATTTAAAAATATATGTGTACAAGTTCGTCTCTTCGAGTATACCAGACGCACAGGGACGATAATAGGAGTTCTGCACACAGACGCCGGACATTGTCGGCTCGCTGCTGTGTGCAAGGCACACAGGCGCCAAGGGACCAAGAGGACAACTTTTAAATATATGAACTATATTGAATAAATTGCTTTTTAAGAAAATCAATTTCAGAAAAAAGAAAAATGGTTGTTTTTTAGTCAGTGGAGGTAAAGCGAAAAGTTTTTATTAGAATAAACTAAAATTAAAATAAAATTTAAATTTAAAAAAAAAAAAATATTTGAATAAACGTTTCAAAATACTGACGTAATATAGTTTACACAACCGGTCTATACATAAAATTATTGCATATCGTGAATATTCCGTATACAAAATGTAGCTTTTCGTTTGCTGTGTAAATCTGTGTTTGGGGCAGATCTGTATGTGTTTATTATTTCTACTGGATTCGAAAAATAAACGACAACCTCACCATTTTTCGACAATATTTTGCATTTCTCTCTTCTGAAATTTGAATATCATCATCAACTGTTTGCATATTTATATATATTTATTTATATTAAAAGGTTTGTCAATGTTTATATATAATTAAAAAATATTTTTGTTTAATTCTTATTATTTTCTGAGTTCGACTCACTGTACTAAAAATATACACAGTTCATTTTTTTTTTTTAAAAATCCCCAACTGTTTTTAAAGTCACGAGCCGTCCCTGCTTATGACTTATGTAAAGAATTATGTTAGATTGCCGAATGGGTTAAAAATAGCGAACAGAGTACAATAACCTCAGTTGAAAGCTGACAAGGGTAATGCTAAGAATAATAAACGTGAATAAGTTCAGTAACTTAAGCTTAAGATACATTTTCCAAAACGACATGCTTCTCTAACATACTTTCTATCTCTTCTTATCTCCCTAGAAAATTATATAACAGGTTTTTTAAAACAAGTCCTAGGACGAAGTTTGGATAAAAAAAATATAAGACTAGGCCAAATTTTCAAATTTCAAAATCAGTATTTCACATAATCTATAAAATAATTTCCCCCCAATTGTTAAACGAAATTAAATCCGGAGAGAATTATAAATATTTTTCGGCTACACTACTTCCGGTCAATTATCATTTTTTGATGTTGTAAATAACCTTCTCTAATGCTACAAATGATTATATATTTAATATTCATGTTAATAAATCAAGCGTGTTCATAAGTCTTAAAAACATTTATATATAACTTGTTAAGGCCAAAATAGTCGATAAAGTAGACAGCTGTTTATCAAGTGTCAACCGGCTTGAATCGAATTTTTTTATCACGCTTTGTAATTACATAATTGATATAACATTCTTTAAATTTGAAATATTATTAAATTACGCCTAATTTAATTTAACTATTTTAATTTTTACGATTTTATATGTATGCATTTGTAAATATTAGGTTAATTTTGGTTTATCCGCTTCTATTCAACATATAGTATCAGTATACAATGCTTAGCAACCATTATTTGTTTTAAAACAATTATTATTTACAGGATTTATCTACATTCTGTGCAAGAATAATCTAATTTAATATTGTCTTAATTTCAGGTATTAATTCAATGTGGCCCATTATTTTACAATTTGTGAGGAGCAACGCTCCAATACTTACTCTTCCATTCGCAGCCGTAGTCGGTATAATCGGATACAATATGGAAAATTTTCTGTCGGATAAATACACACCGTACGATAGTAAGTTTCTTTCATCAAATATATCGCAAATTGCTCTACGTTATCATTTTAATTACTGTATAATTTTATAGAAGCTGTTCAGGAACAAAGAATGGATAGGCTAGTTGACGACAACGCCTTGGATGATCCGACGGTGGTGAAAAAATTAAAATATCAAGAGAATGTCCTCGGAAAAAACCTTTCGCCCTCTTTAGATAAAAGCAAATTAAATAGCTAAACTGTTTTTAAAGTATTTAAGTTTATATTTTTTTGTAAATTAGATTTTACTCCTATACGCATTTATAATTTGTAAAAATTGTATATTCACTTCTAGTAAATATGTCAAACAAAAAATATCATTTTTATTCCATTAATATTCCAATATCATTACGAGTGTATTAAAGTTATCCAATAATTTAAGTTATACTAGAATTAATTTATTGCTTTAAAAAAGGATGAGGTATAGATATGATACGAATACAATAAAATCTTGAATTATGTTAATAAATATAAGGCAATTAGGTTAGATTCGTCAGATTTTTCCAACAGATTTCAGCCACCATAAAATCAATGTATTGGTACTTTGATTTTATACTCTTACACATTTTTTTTTTAGAAAATTTTAGGGGCCCCAGAGCGAGGCCCCCCAATGGGGCCTCTGAATGCCCATAAATAGAGCCTACCTAAATACCGAGGACTCCGATGCCTTACATTGTTTTTCCTTAGTGTAGCTATGCCCCAGAATCCATGGATCATGATCTGTGGAACAGTCAGTGCTTTTGGTTCGAAATATAACCGTTAGGGTAGCCACCATTCATCACTATCCGCCACGATTAGTCACATGATTTTTTATTTTGAATATATGGAAAAGCACAATAAAGAAAGAAAAGAAATATTAATATATATAGAAAATAAATTTAAAGTTATTTAGTATTTTTTTTTCTTTGGTCGGCACCCTCATGTCTGAGGATGCATTGATCATTCTGGATTCGAAAAGTTTTTGATTTTGTCTCTCCGGGAAGTTCGCATTCTGCATCCCGCATCGCAGCTATTACGGTGGAGCCTGTGGCGGTCTTCACTATTATATTATTTAGTATTATATACAAGTAAAAGCAGAAGAAAGGAAAATTACAGAAAGCCATCTTAACGGGTAACAATGATGAATCAGACACAGAAGCAACGAAGCCGTTAGTAGCTTTTATATTATAAAGATAGCGAAGAAAAGAAAAGAAAGGTAAAACTTGCTAAGAAGTTGATGATTTTTTAACTGCTAAAGAAAGGATACTGTTTTTGCTTATAAGAGAAGTTGATTTTCTTAATAACTGATTCTACATGGGGTCTCCATGAGAGTTTTTTTTATCAAAAGTGGTCCCTGGGGTACTTCGCTTCGGAATTTCATGGGATAAGAGTATTTTTAATCAGACTGAAATCTCAACCACTCTGATCTTGCTAACCCAGAACCTGATAACAACATCCCAGAAAAGATGAAAAGCAGCGACACTGGAAAACAAGGATGTCATCGCGGATCCAACCCGTCCCCCAACCAGGTTTCTCCTCACATGGCAAAAATGATGCTGATTTAATCACATCTACACCGAACACGGTCGCTGCTCCAACATATTGCACCATTGGAGGATAACAACCGAGCGGAAATGTGACTGCGGAGCTCCGATAGAGACCATGCTCCACATTATGAACGACTGCCCACTGACAAGGCTGAGCGGAGGCATCCTCGCCCTAAATAAAGCCGACAAACAAGCTGAAGCATGGCCGGTGAAACTTGATATTGACATCTGAACGGAATAGCAGTCAAAGAAGCTTGACGCAGTATGATCACATAATAATAACGTCACGGATTACCGTGGTCACAAAAGAATAGCCCGCCGAATTGCCGAGAGCCAACACGCTCGCCGTTCCATCCCTTTAATGGATTCTTACTGCTTCTCTGATCAGTAATTGGTGTAGAGGCCCGACTATGTAGTCCCGGCTACCTAGCCATCCAAAGGCAAAATGTCGCCACAGTTCTTCGAGCCGTTTCCCACCACGTTATCACTTCCAACATACTCAACCATTCCTTTAGGTCCCGGGCCGTAGTGGTAACGAGGAAACTCGTACGGATGAAAGAATAGATCAACCTGCGTTGGGATTACGTAGCTAACTAATGTTGTTCTTGGCGCGAAGGGGCGAAGGCAACTTCAACGACGAGCACGCGAAGAATGGAAAAGTAAAAGCCATACGAATCCATGATGATCATGTTAATATTAAGCGGATATGATATTTTTTAAGAGAAAAAGATTGTCTGTGTCTATGAAGGCTCGATTTGAATTAACCATTTGTCAACCAAGTTGTTTAAGAAACTTGTAACGTTTATTTATGAGATCGGGGCTTCCACTGCGGCTGATTATGGCTGTGTTATCGGCGTCGAGTGGTGAGAGATTCGATCCTTGAGGTACTCCAGCCGTAATTGGACGGATGGAGAACTTTGACTCTAATTTTACTTTGAATGATACATTTTTTAAAAATGATTGAATCGATTTTATGCTTCTTACTTCTTATTTTCAGAATTCTCATTTTGTTTCACCCTGCTTAGCTATGGCCCTACCTTTAAGCCCCTCAATAAGAATTTGCTAGATCAACGTAGAAGGGATAATTGCTGCGAAATCAGACTACCTCTCAAGATTGACGACGGAACAAAGCATGGATATCATCGTATGGTCCCTGGCAGGTTCCTCACCGCAGGGCCGGTATGCCCTGGGAAGGAAGACCCTAACCTGTTGACTAACTAATGACTGCTTAGGATTTAAAGCATGCTCAGAATTAATCACGTCAAGGTCTGTAGAAACGCATGCTTTAGAATAACCACGTAGAGGTATACATAGAAACAATTCTTTGTATCTCTGTTACCAGTAATTGATGTAGAAATGCGACTATCCCGGGCTAAGTTGACCCGGCTCCCTAGCCATTCAAAGGCAAATGCCGGCATAGTTCCTTGAGCCATTTCCCACCACATTACCGCTTCCTACAAACTCGCTCCATCCTTTCAGTTCCCAGGCCGTAGCGGCAACGAGGAAACTTGTTTAGATGGAAGCAATGCCGCATCTGGTGGCTGTTTTAGACTATCCCTAAGGCGTGCAATGTTGGCTTGCCAGCCCAAAGAGGGGCCTGCCCTTCCGTAAGGCTAGTGGGTCAACCTGCACCTGGATTACGTAGCCAACTAATGTTGTGCTTGTTGTTCTGAAGAATGGCAAAGTAAAAGCCATACGAAATCATCATCATCATCATGTATGGAAGGGGATAAGCAGCCGAGATGAGTTAAAAAATTAGACCGTCGTGCCGTGAAGTGGAAAATAATTAAATTGTAACGAGGAAAAAGGTATAAGTAATAAAGGATGCAGATTAAAATATAAGTCTTCATTATGTGAAACAATTATTTATTAAACTATCTTAAAATTTTATACAACATAATATTCACATGTGCCTGTATGTATCAATCTTATTTGCTATTGATGTCATTCAAGTGTTGTTATTTTGAAGATGATTGAAGTGGATCGCACAATCGGCATTATATTTTTGCAATAATTAAAATACACTGTGGTTCATTCAATTAAATGATTATGACACTGAAACTTCAAAAATTAATATTGAAAAAAAAACATATAATAACATCCACAAAATTGCCTGTTAAAAAGATCAAAATAATTATATTGGACCGACGTTTATATCGGACGTTAGCCATTAAAATAAAACTATACTAATATGAATATATAATAAGAAAGAAATACAAACGTCGAGAATTTGACTAAAAAAAAAATAAGTCGCTCTCTCGCCCAAGTTTTCTTATCAAAAATTGCCACATAAAAAAATATCAAAAAGCGGCAGAATTATTTCTTGCACTAGATTCATATATTTCACACATATAGTATTTTTTTTTTATCATTACAAGAATGTAATATTATAATATTTGGGAATGAAGAGTGTTTGATAATCAATCAAACCGTATAATTTTTTTTTTAATACACAAATACAACTGAAATAAATTAACAAATACATTTTTGGAAAAAAAAATAATAGATCAAATGTTATTTATAAACGACAGAAAATAATACTCAATTTAAGAATATATATGATTTAATTTATACGCACGGTGTTTCGTATAAAATATTATAACTTTAATTCACCTCGGATGTATTCCAGTTTGCTTATTTTTAATTCCGCGTATTATAAATGCACCGTTGAATAAATCCATTCGTCTGATATCAATTTTTTGACCGTATATAAAATAAAATGAACGGAGACGAATATTATATCCTACGTTTAACGACATATGGGACGTCACGATGGATGTTTTCGTAATATAAAATGAATATATGATATATATACATAGCAGAAACCTCATTAATTCTCTACGATTAGAAACATTTAACCCCGGAATTTATTTTTTTGAACAAATTTTCTCTAAAGAAATCGGTATATACAAAATTAATGCATTCCATTTAGTTTATTTATATAAAAAGATTTCGAATTAAAAAAAAAAATATTCCGAATAAATTCTAAATAATTTTCAATCTAAATTATCCAAATTTTTTTTTTATATTATATAAGACGGATATGACGACTATGGTTTTATATTGAAGTTTCCCTAGACTAGGCAGAAAATTATGCTATGGAAGTTGTAATAAATGCGGCGACGTCGGCGTTGTTCGACCTCGTCGCCATTTGCATAGTAATACCGTCACTTAAGGCAAGTCTCGATCTTACGAGCACTTCGAATCCGCCCCTGAAGACGCCGGCACACAGCAACGTGTGCACGGACACCCCGTCGGCCACCCTCTCCGTACCCTCCGTCGGCATAAGACCCAAAAACTGAACGATATTTTTAACAGCCTCTTGTATAGTATTGAAAGTCGTGAGGGCAAACGTGTCCTTAACTTCCTCGTAACCCTCGGCCAACGAGTTCTCCCATACCGCGTTGAAGTTGACCTTCTTGACGCGCTGCACTTGATCGTCTAGATTTATTTGCACGTCCTCCAGCATGTATTCGTCGGAGTATCCCTCGTCGCAGTCCGGTTTCCCCGTATTCGGATCGCAGTCTTTCACGATGTATTTGAGAGTCAGACCGATCAGAGCTATGCAATTACTTAAGTCGTCGGGGAATTGTAAAATAGAAAACACCGTCCCCTTTTGATTGTACGGCAAAGATTTGCAGGGGACCTCTCGAAGCAGTCGATATCCGGCCGGCAGCTCCAGCTTGACGTGGACGTCCTCCAGCAGCTGATCGTTCATCGTATTGAGACAGTCGAATTGCAATATAATATGATTCGCATATACGTGTTTGATACACTGCACGGTGTATTCGGTCTCCGATTCCGTGCACTCTATCGGCTCCGACGATTTGAAGAGAGGACCGCAGAACGAAATGCCGGGAATCGTGCTCAATTTCTCTGCGTAGGCGTCTTCTTTGGATATCTGCGGCACTTTAGGCGTAAGATTCGTGATTAACATACCGTCGGCATTGTTTCTCATGACTATGGTGTCGGCCAAGGATTTAGTCGCCGCTATCGGCACCGTCTTTATATCGAACGGCGCGTTCGGTTCGTTGGCAATGTGATTCCTCAACGCCGTTTCCAGAGCCGGTATCGAAATCTGCGGTATTTCCACCACAAAGTTGTTCAACAGACTCTTATCGTCCTTTTCTAATATGGAACTGTAGTACGTGGCTCTGTCTCGCACCTCGTCGTCGGAATCCATCTGACACCTGGCAAGCAACACTTTAATATTTGGAAGCAAATCTGGACAGGCGGCGCCGAACTGCGACATGGCAGACACGGCGGCGGCTCTTATATTTGCATTTTCTAAAATAACACGATTGTAAATAAATCTTATATATCTAGAAGGCTGTTTAGTTTTCGGCCCCTCCTTGCCGAGCAAATGCAAAATTCTGACGGCCAACGACGTGTGTTCGCAGTCTTCGATAAACTCGCACAGATGCGCCAGGCCCGTCTCTTTCGCCTCGGAATTTTCCTCTATAATTGTGATAATCGTGTCGGCTATCGACGCTTTGTATTCTAATCCGCCCTCGTCTCTCAACATCCCCGACAAAAAGCTCATAAGCACCGAATGCTTCCGCGGAAATTTGAGACAGAGCGCTCGGATCGCTTGAATGACGACTATTTTGAACTCGTCGGATATCTCCGAGACAAATGTGGCTATCTGCTTCATTAATCTATCGACGGAGCTCTCCGCGCCGGTCTTCAACAACGTCGTGATGGCCAGAGTGGCGATGGACCTATTGGAATCGGTGATAAGATTTTCCAGATCGAGATTGCACGCCGTTACGACGGCGGGATGAGTCATCGCGACTTTGTTTAGCGTTCTGACGGCCGCGAATCTGAGCGTCGGCTTCGGAGAACCGCAAAACAGCTGCAAGACACTGACGGCCGCCGTCAACTCGCGGCTAGTAGTCTTCTTTAGATTGACGACGGCGTGTGCCGCTTCGTAAATCACCATTTCAGATTTGTGACGAAGACAAAATTGCACGTAATCGGACAGTGTCGATTCCATCGGTTCGGCTATACCTGAAATGAGACGTTCAATAAAATAATATCGATCGATCGAGCCATAAACATAAGTATTTTATTGCACCGCAATATATATATTTTACCGATATGAAATATTTTAATATGAGATTCTTACCGGTTACTTCTTCGTCGTCTAACAATTTACAAATGATACGTATCAACATACATATAGCATATGGGGAGTTTAAATTCATCTTTGTCAGTTTGGTTACTAGTTTGATGACGGCCAAGCGGTCGGTGCGACGGATGTGATACAAAACGCCGAGGGCGTGACACTGAACCATGCCGTTGGACGAGTTGAGAGCCTCCTGGGCTTCGTTGGCCCAACGGCGGACTAAATCCGCAGATGCAGAGTTGGGTCCGGCGCTGGCGAGATGCAGGGCGGATACGAGTGCCGCACAGGCTACGGCCGGGCTGCGATCTACGATGGCTTGCTTCATGTAGCGCTCGATGGCGGCCAGCATGGAAGCGTCCGTAACGGAGCAGAGCGCGCGGATGGCGGCGGCACGGTAGCCGTCTTCGTTGCCCGTCATATCCTTGGTGAGGCTAGAAGTGACGATGATGACGTCGTCGGCTAGAGCGCTCAACTCTTTGATGGCAAGGTAGACGAGGCGGCGCAAGCCAACGTCACTGCACTGGAAGAGTTTGGTGACGGCGAAGAAGGCGTCCGTAGCCTCGCGCGTGGAGAGAACATCGCCACGGTTGAGAAGCAGCAGCAGACGCGTGAGGACGAGCGCGCACCGGCGCTGGTCGGGCGGCGCCGCATTGAACAGCCGCGCGTCCTGCAGCAGGGCCGCCTTGTCGGCCAGCAGCCAAGCGCCCGCGTCCTCCTCCTCCTTCTCCTTGCGCTCGCGCCCCATCCTGCGGGAGCTGTCACTCGCTCACACGTCACCCAGCCACACGCACCGGCGGCCCTGAGCGAACGTTTTCCGTCCATGCCCGCGTCTCTGCCAAAAACTGAAAACAACGAAGTCACGTTAAGATTTTCGTTTACTTAAAACCAAATGCAATCAAAATATATACGATCTCATATAAAATCTGATATATTTTTAAATTTTTTTAAAATAAAATAAACATATTTTTTTTATATAAAATTGCATTTTAGACCAAAAATGACAACTGACGTTTGCCGATGTTTACTTTTACTGATGAATTCGAAAGCTTTATGATATGCTTATGCGATCGGTCGATTTTCGACATGGATTCGGTCAATAAGGATGTTTGCAGAGTTTGCCTGAGCGACAGTGAAAATAATTCCTCATTTTACACTTTGATTCGCGATGAAATCACATGGCGCAAACTATATGCGTGCACATCCGTCAAGGTGTGTGTCATATGTTTCTTTATTCTTAACTTATCGACATCTCGGCTATAACTAACTTATTTTATATGGTACATATTGCCATTATTCATACGTTTATTCTCAACGGAATCACCTCTTTACTCTAAACATATTGAGAACGATAGAAATTGACTGCATAATTCAGGCTCATGTTGGCTAGCAAACCACATCAAAGGGTCTGGACCAGTTTTATAAAATCTAGTTTTTTTTTTTAAATAACAAGGCACGACTAAATACTGTTTTATGTAATGGTGAGAAAAGATGATCTTGAATAATTGATGACTAGGGTTCACTTGTGTCTTTAATTAGGCAATAAAATTTTAAAAATTATTGTGGTAAATAATAATAATCGTCAATAAATTTCAGGTTGTCTCAAGCGATTCAATGTCTCAAATCTTGTGTGCGACTTGCATAAATCAAATTAATGATGCATATAACTTGAGAAAACGAGCTCAATCGACTGATATAACATTGAGGAAGAATTACGGTATAATTAAAATAGGTACGCTTCAAAGTTATCGTATTATATAGTTATTATTTAATTTAAAAATAATTATATTTAAACTTTCAGAGTATGTCAATGCAGAAGATGAAGATTTTGGCACCGAAACTAATGATATACTTGAAAACCAAGAAAAAATATACGGTAAATTTTTCATTTATGGTTCGAGTTAATTCGTTTCGTTATTATTTTAATTTATTTTTAGAAAATCCTTCATCACGAATTCCATTTGATACAAAAATTGATATTTTAACGCCTGATAAAATCGATAATTCTATAGATAACGTAGAAAACAAATTAACGGAAAATTTTAGCGAAAAAAACAGATCGAAACCTAATATTAAAACGAATAAATTAAAAATAAGTAAAAAGCGTTTAAAAAAGGAGAGCATCAAACGCAAGTCTGATAATTTATTAAAAAAGGAAAGTACAATTGATGCCGAATTAATAAACGACGAACAGCCTGACGATGCCAAATTTCACGAACCTGTAAGATTAAATAAGAAAAAAGATACGGAAAAATATGACAAAACCAAAATCACATATAAGTGTGCGAAATGTGCTTCCATTTTTAATCATAGAAATTTTTATGACAAGCACATGAAAGCCGTACACAATTTAAATGGGTCAGTCGTAATAATTAATATATTCTTTATTGTGAAAGCTTTCTAATTGATTTTTCGACGCAGTTACGGAAGAGCAAAGAAATATATGTGCGACATATGCGGAAATATATTTCATGATAAATACGGATTGGCAATGCATATGCGATGTCACTCCGGCGATAGACCTTTCACATGTAACATCTGCGGCCAAGGTTTCTCTCAATTGATTAACATGAAGAGACACATCTCGGCAAAGCATCATAAAGTGAGTAGTGCACAATTATTTATTAACAAATTAATTAAAGTGTATAAAATAAACAAATATCAATTTCAGGTCAAATCGTATCAGTGCGAATTGTGTCCAAAGAGGTTTGCGTATTCTTCGACGTTGAGAGAACATGCGAGAAATCATTCGGGTGAATTACTCCATTGCTGCGATGTGTGTGATCGACGTTTTTCACGGAGATTTTCTTTAGTGCGCCACCAACTGACTCATACGAGAGCCCGTCCATTTTCGTGCATCCATTGCTCGAAAGCTTACACGCAAACAAACGATTTAAAAGCTCACGTCAAACGTGCTCATCCCGGAGTCACTATGGAAAAGTTATCGGATTATTGTATAAAAGAATTAAAAAAATAGAAGTAAACTGCATTTAATTATTTGCGAACTAATCATATTTTTGAGCTGATCACGGCTCAAGGATTGCCAAGATGTCAAAGGGCGCTCCTTTAAATTGTAACTTTTATAAAGCGAATCTAAGATGATTATATTTTATAGGTTATGCCAAAAATATAAATAAAATGTAATAAAAAATGTGGAGTGCAAGTTTGTTTTATTTATTTTTTTGCTAGTTACTATTAAATAACCATTGTTCTGTTAACCTGTATGACAACCATCACAATCCTGGCCTCGGGGGTTGGGTTGGACACGTCTCTGCTAGTGCTTGGGAAGTGGATAGAAGAAGCGCAGGACTGGCGGAGATTGTATAGTGTCCTCCAGGTGGCAAAGACCCACTACGGGTTAGAAGGTTAATAAATAAAATAAAAAATGATTTAGTTTATTCTGAATAGTCTTAGCATTTGCACGTGTACGAGTTTCAGAAAAAAATCATATTCGGCATCTCTCTTTAGTCCGTACTCTCATGTCTGAGGATCGTGATTGTTCTTGTTTTGTCTCTCCAGGATTCTCTGCATTCTATATTTCGCATCTCAGCTACCACGGTGGAGGCTGTGATGATCTTCACTTGGTCACTCCAGCGGTTGGGCGCCTTGCCCCTTCCTCTGCATCTCTGTACGTTTCCAAGGGCGACAAGCTTCTTAGCTTATTATTTTTTCTTGGGAGATGTCCAAAGTATCGAAGAATCCTTTTGAAACATGTGGTAGAATGACGGTCATCTTTATCGTTGCCTATTTCTCTTAGGGCAGACTTGTTTGTGTGTTTAGCGGTCATGGTATTCTCAGCAGACGTCGCCAGGACCCCATTTTAAAGGTGTCAATTGGTGGAAGTCAATCCAAACCTAGGAACCAGGGAAGCTCTTTTCAGTCTTACATCCTAGTCTAGACGTCCACATAGGTTTTATTGATTTTGGAAAGGCTTTTAACTGAGTTTTAATAATCGAAATATAAAAAACAACTGGGATAGATGACAATGATCTCCATGTAATTGCAAATAAACTAGTACTGGCAATAAAAAGCAACAGTTAGAATAAACCTAGAACCTTACAACCTATTCTAGATATTCATTACAACATGATGTAATGTGTACTCCGAAAAGATTGTTAATGAAGCATTCCAAGATATAAAGGAGGGAGTCTTAATCAATAACTTGCGTTATGCTCATGACTCTGTCGGCCCAAAGAGTCCCCCCCCCCTCCTCGTAAGGCTAGTGGATCAACCTGCACTAGGATTATGTGACCAACTAATGCTGTTCTTGATGTGCTTCGAAAGGACAAAGGCAACTTCAACCAAATGTTTATTATTCATGATTATAGATATTGAAGACGAAACTCAATCAATCTCGTCAATGCGAGAACTGGTCAATAGGCGCAACATCATCTTGTACCACGACAACGCAAGATCCCATTCAGGGTAAGACACCAAAAAAATTTGAGTTAGTTTTAGACGCAAAAAGATGTAAATAACTTCCTTTCCTTGTTTTCTGTCTCTAAAGTGTATAATGTCTATAATAATATAATTTATAAATCTGTCAACAAGATAACAAACTTATAGACTCTATAAAAATATGCTGTTTTATTATTATTGGACCTGATAAAAAAAAGCACCATGTATTTTTGACAATACCGATAATAAGACGTCTATCAGAAATATTCTTACAATTTTATTGTGATAATTAAGAATAATGTACGAAAAAAAAATACATTTCAATGTTCAAGACTGTAATAAAATAAAAATTACGTTTATTTTTATATTTATTTATAAAATTATACATATTTATAAAAAAAAACTTAACGCATACACTTAATTATTAAAAATAAACTTTTTACTTATGATATAGTTGATTAGTATGTGTTATCTTAAGTATTGGTTGTATGAATCATTTAAACTGTGTCAAATTGCACAATACAATTGATAAAAGATATTCGAACAATAACCAAAATACTATTTATAAAAATTCATTTGTATCCGCTCTCTTGTAGAATTGTCTAGAGAAGGCTGCCGGGTCTCTGACTCCGAAACAACTGAAATATCCTCGTTTATACATAAACATGATTCCGAGCAGTACCGGAACAGTTATCAAAACCCCTAAAATTATACAACTCATATAAAACGCACGTTTTTATAATAAAACATATATTTTTATTATAACAATTACCGATCAATGTTCCGACGAGAAGCATTCCGTCTCTTTCGGGACGATCTCCGTATTTATCCGAACACCTCATGTGATTATGTATTTCTTCCAAATGAATCATTGATTTTCCGCGCATTTCGATCGGTTCGTGGCAGCTAATAAGCCAAAAAAAAATTATAGATTCCATTTATTATCGATGCTATTTACGTAAAAATATCAATTACATTATGTCCGACGTCTTGTTAGAACTGATATTGATGACGATCGGCGCCAACGTGCTGACCATCCACTGAGACGTGCAGTCGCACAGATACGGATTGTGACGGATGTCGATTTTTTTCAATAGATCCCATCGTCCGATGAATCCGTTTTCGATCATCGACAAATTATTTTTATTCAAATAAACCTGTCGACGTTTATGATTTGTAAATTTTTGCGGTTAAATTAAACAACCGGAATAAATTATTTTACCTCGTCCAAAATCGGCCAGTATTTTCCTTCGCCGTCTGGACTGTCGCTGGCTAACGCGTCTGCGTCAATGCGTGACAACGCCGGATTGTTGTTCAGATACAGTTTTTTCAAGGCCGTAAGTCCCGACAGTCCTTGTGCACGGATCTCTTCCAACTTGGGCATGAAGCACATGTGCAATTCTTCCAACGACGGCATCAAATGAAAAGCGCTAAATAAAAAAAAACGTTACAATCCAGCGTTACATATATTTATATCAGTTGATACTGACGTGTTTGTAGTTTTATTTTTCTCGACAAATCGAATTGGATTATGCGATAACGACAGATATTTCAATGACGTCGCCTCTTCCAACGCTTCGGGAACGTTTTGCAATGCGTTCGAAGAAATATCGAGCCTCTCTAGAAACTTCGGAGAGTGTAAAAAGTATTCAGGCAACTCTTTTAATTTACAATCGCTCAGATCCAAATACTAAAATGTAATAAATCATATTTTAACATCGGCATACGTTTCATATGATCTATCGATCGAGATTACCTTTAAAAGCGCCAAACTCGATATAGCGACAACGGTTTGATGGTCGATTATGGTGAACGGATTTCCTCTTAGCGTTAAATCGTATACTTCCGGAATGTGTTCAAATACGTCCTGATTCAACGAGTGGAGGTTGTTGTACGCGAGATTTAATATACGCATCGATATTAGAGGTTGGTATTCTTCCGGTGTGTACATACCCTGATTATAAAATAATATTTTATCATATACATACATACATACATACATACACAAGAGCCCTTTTAATACTGAGCCGGGTCTTTGCCACCTGAAGGACACTATGCGATTACAATCAGAGACAACGTCCGTCCCAACCCTGATGCCAGGACTGTGACGGTCGTCCTTCAGGTTAATTGGGCTCTTCGACTACGGGTCAGGTTGCCAGCCATAAGCCCGGGAGCCGAGCTGTCAACGGGCAAATTGTAACAATAATAATCAGACGAGGCTAGAGTCAATTCGTATTTACTTTATGATCTGATAGGAAGCACCTCTCGTAGCACACAACACACTGAATTGGCCAGGATAGCGGTCTGGCTCCCGTAGAATCTATGAAACCATGATTGTGCCCAAGATCCATAACCCCCACGTCCGATACCGACACGCGACAAAACTCGACTCTATATTAAAATTAAAGAATAAACTGGTCGATTACCTCGAAAACGTGAGGATTCAACGCCTGCGATGTTAAGTTATTGTAACTTAAATCTAAAACAGTCATATTTTGCAAATATTTGAAACTCGCACGCTTAATCGAGTTGATGTTTCCGTGCGACATGTTCAATGTGGTTATCGGCAACGGAGAAAACGGTGTGACTTCCGTGAACGTATTGTAAGTCATGAAAATTTCTCTCGGTGATATACTGACGACACCTAAAATAATATTATATTATTAAGACCATAGTTGAATCATTTATATTATTTATACATGTGATTATTTTACCCGCCCAATCGGCTACGCTGAAGAATTTCTCTATTTTGGAATCGTTGCAATTGACAATGTTGTCATCGCATTTACAAGTTTTACAAATCAAGTCCGTAGGCGGATTTGGTGCGTCTACAAAACCGTTTTTAAAATAT
Source organism: Philopotamus ludificatus (assembly GCA_022495035.1). Taxonomy (NCBI): domain Eukaryota; kingdom Metazoa; phylum Arthropoda; class Insecta; order Trichoptera; family Philopotamidae; genus Philopotamus; species Philopotamus ludificatus. Next base: position 42,903 of record JAGXCT010034959.1, read on the forward strand.
ATATTAATGAACCAGAGCGTGAACGTATAGTTTTAAAAAAACATACCTGTCGCATTTGTACCGTCATCGCCGTAACACCCTAATATGGCTACCGTTAAAATAATCAATATTCTAAAATCCATCTTTATATATTTATTTCTTGACCATCAATATCTGTAATTATTTAACACATGATAAATCGTGAAATGTGGTTGAACATTTATTAATATATTTTACGTATGGAATGATTTTATGAACAAAATAAAAGCCGAAGCTTCTTTCGGAATCGATAATCAATATTATAACGATAAATGGATGGGTTTTACCTCGGATCCGAGTTTATCAACAATCACATTTGCGTCCAATTTAAGATTACAAAGGTAATATGCGTAACATGAACACGACTATACATTAAAATGAACAAAATTATTATCTTATCTCATTTATGATAAACAGATAGCGTAGCGTTATCATCCTGAGTAATCCACGTATTATCTGACTTAGCATTGATACCGAGAATAAAAATTAGGTATATTCTTTGAAGGCTTGTATATTCTCATTAATCACTAAAGCCAATTGTATTCTATTCATGGTATTACTCATCGTTACGAGATAATGAAAATTGATTGTGAATTCAACGGAATTTAAAGAGGGGAAAATAATTACACGATAAATGTAAATTAAATTTAAAAATGATTATTTGTTATCTAAATATATTTTCTATAGATTATTAGTAATAATAGTATTTTATTGTAGGATTATTGAAAATATTTTTTAAATACAGTCGTCTCATCATTTTTATATAACTTTCTTATTATGAAAAATGATAAGAATTTTCATTCGTTAAGATCAACTCGACGACAACAATATATTCATTGAAGCTTGGTATCTGACAAAAATCACATCTAAAGAATTCAACGGTATAAATTTTCACCGATGAGACATTGCTAAAAAAATTTATATTCCATTCGTTTCTAAAACAAATATAATTATCTTTTTAAAAGAAATGGAATATATGATTTATTTTTGTCTATTATTACTGTTTACATTCGGCTGCACGTTTATTTCTAATATTCTAGAATTCTTGATTCTTAATTCCCCTGTCTTCTTGATGAAATATAGGGCCTCTAGCGTTAACATTTTCAATACTTTAAATTTAAATCCCAGTCCTTTTATTCTATTCGCAATGCTTTTGGCTCGAGAGATAACTCTTCTGTTTCGATTTTCGATGATAATTTTTCTATAATATTTATCGGAAAACAAATGAATATTATTTTTCATATTCAGCCAATTTAGATGTTATAACGTGTTAGATCTATCAGTCCTAGATACTGGTGATTGATGCATGAGTTCAATAAAGATGTTTTAGTACCGAACTTACCATTATGAACATGTATCACAAAAAAATTACATTTGTTTCTATAAATGGATCTTTTTGGTGACGAGACCTAGAGAGATGTGCTGCAAATAAAAATGTAATGAAACATGTTTGTTTGCATATTTTGTGACATTCTTTTCCACTACGAGGAAACTTATATTCTCCTCTCACTATGAAAATATAAATACCAGGGTGCCTACATCATTTTGAACGTAAGTTCGGAGGTGGAAATCAATGTCAGAATTGAGATGGCGAGGAATGCTTTCATCAAAATCAAAAACATATTATGTTGTCGCCGACTCTCCTTTGAAGATTCATCTCTGAACTTTGCGACGTGTAATCTGTACTTCTGTATGGTTGCAAGACATGGACGTTGCAAGTAGTGAACAATAATCGGCTGGAAGCGTTTGAAATGTGGTGCTGCCGAAGAATGCTGAAGGTTCCATGGATGGGACACGTTAAGAATACAACCGTACTTCAACTTCTTCACAAGGAGCGTGAGCTTCTGGACCGCGATCAACACACAAATAAGCGGTAAAAGGTAAGTGGTCGGAAAAAAAAGGTACGGTGGTGCCTCTCATAGCGAAACATAATTGCTCGTTGTGTGAAACACTCGCCAAGCGAAACTAATTTTCTCATATAAATCAATATAAAACACGATAATGCCTTCCATGCGAAATATTTTTTTTAATGTTTATTCAAATAAAATTACATGCTTATAAATTGTTAAAGATCGTAACAACCTGGATAAAAACATTTTTAAAAATCGAAACTAGCTCATTATTTATTAATTTATGACAAATAATTAATTCTTTTTTACTAGAAAGCTGTCTAGAGACATTTGTTTTAGCCAACTCTTTAAAATTTGGTGAAAATGTGACACAGCGTTATCATTGAATATGTTTGTAGCACGCATAGCCACCTCCTTATTAGGATGATGCTTCTCAATGTACGATGAAACAGTTTCCCATGCTTTCAGCATTTCTCTTATTGCGTCAGAAGATTGTTTCTCTGCTACTTCCTCTTCCTCAAACTCTCCTTCATAGCTTCTTGCTGTGAAATACGATCCAACACACACAAGTGTGTCATCGTTTGTGACTTCCCCTTTCTGCGTCACTCGTTATGCGAAATGTCGCTCGTTAAGGGAGCAATTTTTTCACTTTTTATTTTGCTCGTTATGCGAATTACTCGTTATGCGAGGTGCTCGTTAAGAGAGGTTCCACTGTATATTACAAAATTCAAATATGAATTATTCTTTTGTTCTATTTTATTCAGACTCCTTGTGTGTTAAATTGTGAGAGCTGGCTCGATTGATCATTGGCGTTATTCGGATACTTGAAAATAAATAGATTATATAGGGTTAGGTGTGCAATGTCGGATGTCTCGGATGGCTCGAAGGTTCAATCTAAGTTCTCGCAAGAATTTGAGATACCTGCGGTTTAAGACAGGGTACACTCAAAGAGATAATAAGAGACTCCAGTGTGACAATGTCCGGCACCATTCTTAACAAATCAGTGCAGCTTCTGGCCTATGCGGACGACAAAGACATTACGGCCAGATCTCAGGCGGTTCTAAAAGATGTATACCCACGAATAATGAGATCATCGAGGCCGTTTAGGAATTCACATATCTCGGCTCACTTATTACAAATAACAATGAAGCCAATTTGAAAGTACGAAGAAGAACAATGCTGGGAAACCGTTGCTACTTTTACATTTACGGTCGAAATTCCTCTCAAAGACCAGTCAAGCTCTACATGACCCTCATCAGGCCCGTACTGACATATGGATCTGAATGTTGGGCTTTGCCTAAACAACTGAATATCCTGAATAGAAGGATTTAGAGCCATATTCGACGACGGAGAATGGTATATCCGAAGCAACATGGAGCTGTACCGACTATACAAGAATATATTGGTCGCAGCTGTCGTCAGAATGGCCAGGCTCTGGTGGGCCAGTCACGTATCAAGGATGCGGGACAGTCGGTTATGGTTAACAAGCCTTTCTGTCCCCAGAGGAAGGGAAGACTGAGGCTGACGTAGTTGGACTGTGCACAGAGGGGCACTCCATCATACCGGAAGATTGAGTAACACGGTGGCAGACCAGATAAAATGGAGAATGGTGTTGGATGAGGTCAGTGCTCCTCATTATTATCTTAAAAGCTTATGAAAAATTATATTTTAAGTGGAGTACTGAAGATAAGCAATACTCGTTGCAAACTTAAATATTTTAGTTGAGTAATGAAGATAAGCACTACACGTTGAACTCTGCCCTCTCTCCTTAGCGAGTTAAAACACTCTGCTACTCTACTACAAGGTCAGTCTATTTGCGAATTTTTCATAAACACGGAAGCAGTTCTTATGGCAAGTTGTAGCCGTTATGCCCTTTCCATGATATACACATCTCGATCAATTCATTATTGACAGCATCCACGTCTTATTAAAATTATTCAGTAATATTTAAACATTTGATTGCTAGTGCCAGTTCTTATATTCAAGATGAGGTGATTTCGTATGGCTTTTACTTTGCCATTCATCGCATGCTCGTCGTTGTTGGAGTTTCCTCCTCCATTTCGGAGCACGCCAAGAACAACATTAGTTGGCTACGTAATCCAGGTGCAGGTTGACCCACTAACTCGGGAGGGGCAGGCCCCTCTTTGGGCGACAGGCCAACATGCACCCTTAAAAGATAATTTAAACAGCCATCGGAGTGCGGCATTGTTTCCATCCGTACGAGTTTCCTCGTTGCCGCTACGGCCTAGGACCTAAGGACGGAGGGAGTTTGTAGGAAGCGGATATGTGATGGGAAACGGGATATCTCTCTTGTCGAGATAGTCTCGTCTGAATCCAAATATATCCAACTTTATTTTAGCGGCTTGAAAACAACTGCGTCGTCCGAAAGGGGTCTCTCAGGGACCCCAAGTATTTCAAGTCAAGATATTGATGAATTCTTTATCAATATCTTGACATTTTTATTGAAAATGAATTATTCTAAGAATAAAAATAGTTATTCATAATCAATATGACAACGCTCTTGGCACATTGTACCGGATGCAAGCGAGAAAAAACAGTAGAGAATATTGTTGTTTTTATTTTTTTCGACAATTTGCTGCCAATAAAGGTCAACGATTATTTATATTATTTATTCTTTAGACTCTTTTAGACGAATACAAAAGTTTGTGACAATCGGGTAGGTCAAGGATCACACAACGGGTCATCGGTAAATAATAAACGATTTAATTAAATACATATTTATTTTAAATATTCACTTTCATTACTATAATAATCATTATTGCAATTTTTAATTCATGATGCTGGTAACTACAACACAATATTTACTGCATCATTCACTACTACTATTCAATTACAATAAAGGCTTTCAACGGGGTTTCTAAAATCGAGTACACGCCGAAACAAATTGCGTGCGACTCGTGCTAAAACAATATTCGTGTTACAACTCGTCGTGATCGGCAAGTCAACAAAAAATAGTCGATTAATTAAAAAAACGTTAGCATAGTTTGTCGATTTTTGGAATGTGAGTGAATTCACCGTCAATTTATTGAAATACAGCGTCATTAACCCCCTATTGTATGTATAAAACAATAAATCTCCATAAAATCTATCTGATCCTAAAAGATATATCTTTACATATACCAAACTACGTGGTCATGTCAACACCGTAATGTTTACATTTAGGCGTAATATATATATATATATATTTTACTGTATTTGTTAATTATATTAAATCAGTCTGATATTGGCGGTTAATTAGAATTATAAAACACATATTAAATCGATTAAATACGTTTATTCACTTCAGACGATTTCTTTCCAAAGCTAAAATGATTCATAATTGTATTGTATTTATTTTTGCGTATATGGCGCTAAATATATAGCATCTAAATTATTCAAAGAAAGTGAACAAGCTAAACAATATATGCGTATATAAATTATTAGAATAAAATAAATAAGTTTCAAGCTTACAAACTATATTTGGTAATGAAGAATCATACAGCACACGAATAATTTATAATGTATAAAAAGTATAAAATTAATGATAGATCGTTTAAATCTTATTTTAATAAATCATACGATTAATCGTTCATGCATTATTAAAATATTACAAGACGCACGTTAAGAAAAAAAAAATATACAAAAAGGATATTTGTAAAAAAAAATAGAGATCATTTTCACATTGTCAGATTACGATTTTTTAATGTATAATATCAATATTAATGAGAAATCGAAACGATTTCTCGGAAGAAGATTACGCTTAAACTAGGAAAATGTGATTTTATTCAATTCATGAAAATATGAGGTATTAGAATTACGAGTAATCGCCGTTGTAATGGAATCTCCGATCGGGCAGCTTCTCAATAAAGTATATATTAAAAACGTTACGAAAACTAGATTAATTTGATCAATCGAGACAAAACATATTATTGTAATACTGATTGCTGAAAAGCTACATGAAAATCGATATATTTTTCATGACATATATACACGATATGCGATGCACACCGAACATAATAAAAAAGCATATTAATTCTTTGGATTTATCTCACTATGTTACATTTCGTCATTCGCATTGTTCGTTATTATTATTATTATTATTACAATGCAAATAAATTAAATAATAATAATAACAAAAAAAATAGATACAATTAATGGAATGGCAATTACGTTAACATAACGCCCGGGGCTCGATGCGAAGTACGAAATTAAATAATACAAAAATTATTTATATAAAAATATATAGTGTGTTAATTAAAAAATATCACTCTACATTGTTATAATAAAAAAGAAAAGAAAGGTCTTTGTCGAAAAATTAGTTAGATTCGAAGAAAACGTATATAGAGTTGTTTACATATTTGTGCATTTTTTTAAGTCCATTATATATATGTATACGTAATTTTTCACACGTTAAATAATTATATAGAAAACCTTCAAATGCAATATTTACTTTTTTTTCACTACGTTGCTCTCGTTACAATATTATATATATATATAATATATCTTTTCCATTATAATTCTAAAAAATACATGAATTACGTATAATAACACGTAACATATACGAATGGTCGTTTTAGAGTAGCTCGTCAATTTACAAGGGTGTTTCCCTTTTCCATTGAAAAGCGTTGGTTTTCACAGCCGGATTATTTGAGCTTGCTGAGGCAGCGAGTGCAACACCAGTACGTCTGATGTTGGCTGCAGCAGAATCTGTAATCATAAAATGAATATTAGAACGATAGTAACGTCACCGAGTTCGTTGAAAGGACGAGATGCGGTATCCAAACTCTCAACTTATCGACTTTTCCGAGGACCAAAATATAGTTTATTGTGAGGTTTTACGTTACAAACGAATCAAACTCTGAAAGACATGTCCTTTCACCGTAAATTTCAGGAAAAATTGTTATTCCCGGTGGCTGATTTAGTACTAGAGGCCCCAGGCACAATTTTATTTTGAGGCCCTCTTTCTCCCTTTTTATTTTATTTTAAACATTTTGGATACATAATTAATTTCAAATCAACTTATGTAAAAAGACGGAAAGAAAAACAAAATAAAACTTTTTAGCTCCTTTTAAAGCTCTTTTGATGTTAAAAATATTCATAATTTATGCAAAAAGTCAGGGGCCCCATGCATGGCTATGTTGAGGGCCCCGATGCCTTACATCGTTTTGACTTAAGGTGGCTACACGCCTGAATCTATAGGCCATGGTTTGAAATATGACCGTTAAGGTAGCCTGAAAATCATGCTACAGTTGGAGTTATTCATTCGTCATCAATTATTTTAGGGAATACAGTCAGCCCTCCTATAACGTTTCTTTTAAATTAATGTTTTTCAAGGTCTAATTACATATTTCGTAAATATATACAGTCAACCCTCCTATAGCGATCACTTCTATAGCGTTTGCAGCGGTTTTTTGTATAGCGTTCCCTCGTCAGGAGCGTCATTGAAAATATAAAAATGGGTGAAATGTTTGATTTGCTTCAAATCGCTAAGAAAGTTAAAAAAAACCTAACCCCAAATTTTGTATGGGTGCCTAACTTTCTAAAGCGTTTTTTTTCTATAGCGTGGTCCCTATCTGAACGTTATAGAAGGGTTGACTGTACTTGAAGATTGGTCTACATCTTCGTCTCATAGGAAAAATTTACAGGCAAGGAATTTGGGTTCCTCATGAATTGACAGAGACGGCTCTCGATCAACGACGAATTGTAACTGAAGATGAGAAGTGGATGCTATTCAATAATCCTATATGAAAAAAACAATGGCTTTCTTCCGAAGAAGTACATGTTCCGACCCCTCAATCATCACCAACGATAAAGAAGGTCCTCGTTTGTCTGTGATTGGATTTTTCTGGAATGAAGCTTGAACCCTGTCAGACCAGTACAGCGACAGTGTATTCTGAACAACTCGAGTGGATAAAAACAAGAGCGCATAAAAAAAATAACCTGTTTTAGTTAATAAACACGATAACTCGAGACTTCACGTTGCAAAAATAACACAGAAAAAATAAGGGATCTTGGATTGGAACTTCTAACTCATCCACTCTATTCACCGAATCTCACGCCGTCAGATTACCACCTTTTCATATCGATAGAGCATACATTAAGAGGTAAAAAAATTAATAATGTTGGAGAAGTGAAAACGCACTCGGAAAAATAGACTTTTTAAAAAACCCTCCTATAGCGTTCACTTCTATAGCGATTGGGGCGGTTTTTTGTATAGCGTTCATTTTAAAAAACGCAATATTTTCAAGGGTAAATTAAAATTTAAATATATTATTAACACTCAAGCACCCGCTGTTTTCAGGCGAAACTTACACCTTAACCCGCATCTTTTTATTGATCTTGCGATTTTGCGCGGCTCTGTAAAAATGCTTAATAAATTTTTCCTTTTGGAGATAATTTGGCCAAAAGAGAAGTATTATACGTATAGTATACTTATATAAGATTATTAGAATATTTAGATAAGAAATAAAATTTTCGAGCTGTGAAAATGATGATTTATTATATTTTAGACGATAAAAAACAAATAGACATCTTTATATAGTATGTAGGTAATTTTAGCTTTGTTATAAAGGATGTGACGGGTTGTAGCACATAAATATTCCAAAAAAGTTATTTTGTTGAATGTTAATTGAAAGTTAAAAAAAACCTAACCCCAAATTTTGTATGGGTGCCTAACTTTCTAAAGCGTTTTTTTCTATAGCAAGGTCCCTATCTGAACGTTATAGAAGGGTTGACTGTACTTTGCCGAGTGAAATAAAGGCTAATACTCTTTGATTGACAAGGGATTTTGTAGAAGACAACAACTAAGAGAAAACGTTATAGGAGGGCTGACTGTACAGCTAAATTATTTATTATTTTTGTAAAAAAATCGTTGAGAGCTGAACTTTAAGGCCCTCTGAATTAATGGGGCCCCAGGCGCGCGCTAGGGGGAAAGGCCGCCTTAAGGGGAAATTCGCCACCGGTTAATCCTGCACGTTAAGTCTTTGCCACCTAGAGGAAACTACGCAATCTCCAGCAGAGATGTCCATCTCAACACGGATGCCAGGACTGCGACGGTCATCCCCCAGGTTATCTTGGCTCTTCGAATACGGTTCAGGTCGCCAGTCATAGCCCGGGAGACGAGGCTTGGGCTAATTCGTATTGGATTCATGGTCTGATTGGGAGCTACGGGCACTTCCTGTAGCACACACTCCATCGAATTGGCCTGGCCATGATTGTACTAACCGCCATCCCCGTCACGTTCAATACTGACACGCGACAACTTAAATAAGCATGAAAAAATTTTGTTGTTTTTAAATTTCCTCAGTATTTATTTCCTTTGGTATATTATTTATTCAACTCGATTAACCACTCATTAAGGAAATAAATTATAATAAATCACCATATTTGAATTGAACACTGTTATTAATTAATTATGTTTAGCTTACCAAGTCCATTACGCACGTTAGCCACCAGTCTCATTGCTGGATTTGTCACTATTCCATTCCGTTTCGATTTCCCAGAGCTGCAAAAGATGATTATATAAAACAAATGCAAATACGAAACAAAACGTTATGAATTTTGAGCTTTATGTATAAATGAAAAATAATATAAACATGATTATGATGATACATTTATTTTTATAAATTAAATTCGGCTCCACGAAATAAGCACTCAAAATTCATAAACCTGCGTACAGTAAAATTTCTACATGTCGTAATTGAATTGAAAAAAAATATATATATATATGTGCAATGATTCATTGGAATATGCATGATTTATTTATTGGAACAATATAAAAATTTTGCATAACGGCATAATTTGACTGTACGCATATAGAGACAGTCGTTTCTGTATGAAAAAAAATATTTGCGAAGAATTATAGAATATATATTTTTAGACGAAAGCGAAGCTTTTAAAAAAGTACACTACTCACACGATAGGGGATGTGGTTTTTTTCCTTCTAGCAATCTTGCCGATCGAGCCAACAAGTTTTCGACAAGAGAGGCGAGCGACACCGGCCGTGTTGCTTAGTGCGACAATGCCTGTCCGCTGCCTTTTACCGATGACCAACAGCAAAACGAGAGGAAGGGGGCGAGAAAGAATGCGTGAGAGAAAATAAAGAAAAATACGAAATCAGAATGAAATGAATAATGCGTGATTACTTATTTCATTGTAAACCAAAAAAAAAAAAATTAAATCACAAACACAACGAACAATACGATAAACTAAATCAAAACACACTTTAATCGGACATTATATACACGGGATAATAAAAAAATAATTACAAAAATGAAGCGTTGTAATAAAAAAAATATCGTTACAACAAAGATATGAAAAATATGCAATACATACGACGCAACATAATCGGTAATCAATAAAAAGAGGATGTAAAACGAGCAATGAATAGCTTTTGCATCTGAGCAGACGAAGAATGCTTTATACGTTGAGATTACATTATGAATTACATCAGAAAATCACCTTGAGAATGAATCACGAATGACGATTATTTATTTTTATATTTAAATTAACACATTTTAATGAATTTAATTTTATTTGTAATAAGTAGAACCTCAATTGTCTTACAATCAAACGACGCTGATAAATACATATAAATATTAAATCAACGCAATCGCCAAATTATTAATATATCAGCTAACTACTCAATATATATAGAGAAAATGAAAGCCATTATATATATCAAGCAAAAACGGTGAATAAAGCATTAGTGGTTATATTATATATTATAGTTTACGAAAGCAAAAGAATTGAGGTTTTACTAAAAATATGCTCAATATCGATAGCTTTAATGCAAATTACAAAGCTCACCTTTCCCGCTGATCTCCGGCGTTCGCCGGCAAAGGTTTGGTCTCCCTGCCGAGTATGATCCTCATGTGCGTGTCTCTACAAAAGTGTCGGTCTGAAACGTAAATGATTAATAATACGTTCTGAAATGAGAGTATCGACGTTATTACGAGCATTACCGAATCCGGCTGCGTGTCCGGGAAGTTGAGGTTGTGTCGGACTGCATATATCGCTCAACGGACTGTGCGGAGGAGTAGCATAGAGCGGCGATACGACGCCGGGAACGTGTCCCGCCTGCTCTCGGCCGGTTCTGCGACCGCATCTGACCACTTGTTGAGCAAACGACAAGGCGAGATTCCCCCGATTCTGTTCACACAATCGTCGATATAAAATAAAATTATTACGGAATAATTTATATCGAACTCACCGCTTGTTGATTGACTTCTTTGACGGGTTCCGGCGGGCAAGAAAGACGACCGTGAGGCGGCGGCACTGGAGGCACCATTTCCTGATGAGAACTCACGGTAGAAGTAGTCAGATTCGAACTGCTCTTCGTCGAATTAGAGCTATGGACACTTCTTCTTTTAGAATCCGGTGAACCTAGATCAAAAAAAATAAATAACGTGATACATTTACGAATAAACATTACGTAATTAGCATTGAACATGGATATATACAGTCTTTTCCCGGGATATGAGAGTTGATTGGCAGTGGTGAAAGCCTTGCATTGCTGAGGGACGCCGAACAGACTTTAGTTTCGGCAGTAGAACCTAAAAAAAATATCGAATTAATCAAAAGCGACATAAAAACGCATCGTTTTAAATTATTATATCGCTTACCACTTGTATTTGTACTGATATCAGGTTGTAATGAGGGCTGATGCGACGGTGCAGCCCCCCATCGTTCGAGTAAACGACATACGTGCAAATGTCCCGCACGTAACGCCACTTTAGCCGGAGTTCGACCTATCGACAAAATTTTGCATAAAACATTACGTCGCTAAAAATATCATATAATCGTTTAAAATATTTACCGCAGTGGTCGGAATGTTTAGGATTAGCTCCGTGCTGTAACAACCAAAGAACGCATTCTTCGTGGCCTTCTTGAGATGCGATTCCTAAAATACCGATATTAATTATGTTAAAAAAAAATAAATAAACAAAATAATAATATAAAAAAAATAATATACCGAGCGGAGTGGCTCCTTGGTCGCATTGTGCATTAGGATCGGCGTTCTTTGAAAGAAGCAATCGTACGACGGCAGCTTGACCGCGCCAACTCGCAGAATGTAGCGGTGTTCGCCTCTCGGCATCTCTCGCATCGATACAAGAATTGCCTGAAACAATGCAAAAAATTATATCGATACGATCTTACAATTAATTTCAACGAAATATTTTATAATATATTACCGATTGTCAATAGTAAATTGACCATTTCGTAATGTCCTTGCCAAGCCGATACGTGTAACGGTGTTCTTCCCTAAAATTAAAATGTCATTTATAATAAACACTGGTAAACAGTAATCGTTATGATGGAAATTATTTTGTTGATTAGTATTTGAGATTTTTTTTAATAAATAACTGTTCAGCAAAAAAAACTTTCCCTAATATAAAGTATAATGACTCACCTCACTGTCGCGAGTTTCGACATCTGCATTCGCTTTCTGTATAAGATAGCGTGCCATAGAGACTCTGTTATCTAAAGCGAGGATATATAACGTGCTGCGTTGATCGGCATCGTATGCGTCTACGTCTGCTCCGCGCTCAACTAATGTTCGCACTGCCTCGTAATGTCCCTCCAGAGATGACACTCTACGAATTAAAAATATATATGAAATTATTCAAAGTACTATCATCAGTGGATTTTTAGTAATTGTACCTTAATGCAGTTTTTCCGTCGTGGGCATGCTGATCGACGGGAGCAGCCCATTCGTCAATTAAATACTCCAACAATCTATAAAAAAAAACGATACATTTCAATATATGTACAGTTAACCCCCCACTAACACTAAAATTGGGACCGTGTAAGTTGGGATAGTTTATTGGGGGTAAAGCCTGGCACGTGTCAAATACACGGACGCTAGCCAACGTTTGACTGTATGCACCGCACATACGACCGCCCGGCTGTGTGTGTGCAGCCGAACCCGTGTCAAATGAATAGTCGGCCTTGTTATGTATTCGTCGCAATGCAACGGCGTGAATGCGACCGTTCAAGTTGGGGGTTGGGGGCGAATATGTCAACTCAGCGTGTAATTCGGGATAGTGTAATTGGGGGGTCCACTGTATCTAGAATATATTAAACAATGTGAAGAGAAATAAAAATAACATTTCCGTTGTATGAAATGTCATATTGTTTTCACTTCTTTTTTTTATTTGACAAAAGATTGATCCTGAAAGAAGCCGCGAAGTGCATTTACAAAATTTACGGAGTCATCTTAAAAATTCAGAATTGCCAACAATGGTTCAAACCATTAAAATGTGGTAATAAAGAACTGAAGGATTCGCCGAAAACTGTTCTAGCTGCCATGTTGAAATTAATTCAAATTTCAAATACTAATTATTCTTTTGTTTTATATTATTCAGACTTCTTGTGTTATTTTAAAGAGCGTGAAATCGAGAGAGCCGAGCAATTTAGTAATTAATAAAATTCATTATATACATACCGGCAATGACCTTCTTGAGCGGCGAGCATCAAAGGTGCTTTGCCATCGTTGTCGGTCTCGTCAACCTTTGCACCGGCTTCTAATAAAACTTCACAAACCTCCAAATGACCTAAAAAGCATTAATCATTCGTATGATATTCAAATTACAAGACAATTGTAAACGGAATAAAAATATACCTTCAAATGCGGCATAATGAAGTGGCGTCCAACCGGCATTATCTCTATGATGTTCATCTAGCCCTCTATCAACTAATTGACGTACGACTTCGACGCTCCCTAAATTCATCGAAGAAAATTATTAATAACTGCGATGAAATACTCTACCGATCGTAAAATATATTCGTATTACCTTGCGCAGCAGCAACGCTGAGTACAGTTCTTCCGTCCTGATCGATGGTATCAACGCAACAACCCCAAAAGAGCAATGCTCGAACGGCAGAGGCATGACCGGCCGCAGCTGCAGCCCACAGAGGCGTTCTTCCGGCTTTATCTGCGACTTCGGGATCGGCATCCGCTTCCAATAGCAATTCGATTACTTCCCTAATCATTTAAAACGATAATTAATATCGTAACATATACGCATAGTAGCAATATTAATTATAATATTACTTGTGTCCTTCGAAAGCTGCTACGAGCAGTGGAGTCATGCCGTCTTTATCGGGTCGAGCAGGTGCAGCACCTCTTTCTAATAAAAGTTGAACGCATCCACCGCGACTGGCTCCACCACCGGCAGAACACAAAGCTGCTACAGCTAAAGCCGTTCTCCCTATATAAAAAAATCGTATAAATCGATGCAACGATTTTTTATTAACGAAACATTACATTAATTACAAACCATCGGAATCTGCATGATCAATATCGGCACCGTGATCAAGCAAATGAATCACGATTTCCGTATGCCCCATGTATGCCGCTGCAATTAACGCCGTTCTACCTTCCAGATCAGTTTTATTCACATCGGCGCCGTGCGCAAGCAGCAGACGTACTATTTCTTCGTGACCGGACCATGCCGCCGCTCTATAACACGATAATTAATTGTTATAATAATAAAATTAGCTATAGCTTAGGGATTCCGTTAATAATTTACCTAAGTGCAGTTCGATGATCACTGTCTACACAGTCCACCTCGCATCCGTGCGTTAGCAATAATTCCACGACCTGCGTAATTAACGAAATGTACAATCGAAACGTTTATATAATAAGTATTAATTTGTGAATATTATTTACTTCTGTATGTCCGCCCCATGCTGCTGCTCTGAGTGGAGTCCATCCTTCGGAATCGGCACGATCGGCTCTGGCGCCTTTCAATAGCAATAATGAGACTACGGCTCTACGTCCACCTCTCGCCGCCAATTGCAAAGCGGTTTGACCGGCGCGATCCATTAATTCCAAGGGTTCCAACGAGTCGTCCAAATTACCGTACGTCTAATTTCATAAAAATAATGTTGAACAATCGGAAATATTTTTATTCATTTAAAATAATTATATATTTACCTCGAGCGCTGCTTTTAAAGCGTGTGAGTCACCATTTTGAGCTAATAAATGTATCGGAGCACGGCCAGTTAATGGATCGACGTCGAATAATGCGACAATTTCTTCTTGCAGGCACGCCGCTTCTTCGGCGGCCTCGTCAGCTTCCAGCATTAATAAATGCTCCAGAGAAATCTAATTAATTTATTCCATTATGATCAATTCAGAAATTAACACTATACAGTCCGATTACACAACGTGTGTGTAATCGCCAGGCCGAACGTTAAAGGCGGGTGACATAACATGTGTGCGATCGTTCGCACACATGTTGTGTCACAGCTTGTGTTATGTTTTTTTCAAACGTTAGTGGCCGATCATACAACAAATGTGTTGTTTTTACTTTCGACCATAATTCAGAGATCTCAAACCTCAAGACGAGAGTCATTTTTTTGTAAGCAATTCTTTAAAAAAATAGTCGGCCTCAGGCGTAGTTTAAACGCGTAACCGCGCGGGCTGTATAGTGTTAATAATAATGTAACAAAATAAAAAATATATATACCTGACTCGCCCGAATATCAAATGAAGTATCTCCTTCAGTTTTATCGGCTTCGGTATCATCGGTCTTATTTAATGTTTGATCCTCGATTGACATCGATATGGTAGGCGGCCATATTTCCATTTGAGCCCCCATTTCTAACAGAGCACGCAACACTTTTGTATCCCTCGGAAGTGTGGGGCAATAGAAATTCGTTAAAAATTCAGGTATCTCGGAAACATTCTTCGTTGCCAGACCTTTCCGAAAAATATTAAAATTATTAACTCATAGGTAAAACTATCTGAAAGTTAAAGAGCTATAAAGCCCCTGGCCTTGATAATATACAAGCCGAGCTGGTGAAATGCGGCGGGAGTACACTGATTTCATGTATTCACCGCCTGCTTAGCACGGTTTGGCGGGAAGAAATGATTCCAAAGGAATGGATGGTCGGAATCCATGTCCACTGCACAAGAACGGACTGACACGCATCACCTGCTCATAGATTTCAAATCTGCATATGACACAGGTTACAGACCTAACCTATATATGAGATGATGAGGAGTCTCAATATTCCTCAAAAGTTGATAAATATGGTAAGACTTGCAATATCCGAAGTCAGATGCAAAGTGTTGAATCCTAATTATCTAAAGAATTTGAGACGCTCTGGCATGCTTGCTGTTTAACATAGCACTCGAAGAAATAATAAAAGACTCCAGCGTGGACACATCTGACATCGTACTTAATAAATCTCGGCTAACTTAATACAAATAATAATGAAACCAATTTGGAAGTACAAAGAACAACCAGCTATGCATGAACCACATCAGGCCCGTCCTAACATACGGGTCTGAATGTTGGGCTTTGACAAAACAAGATGAGTGACATCCTGGAGAGTAGGATTCTGAGAGGAATAGTTGGAGCCGTATTCGACAACAGGGAATGGCGTGTATAAACTAACGAGGAACTGTACTGACTATACGAGGACATACGAGTCACAGGTGACGTCAGAGTGGTCAGATACCGATGGGCCGGTCATGTGTCAAGGATGCGAAACAGTCAGCTGCCGAAAAGGCTTATGATTAACCAGCCTTCCTGTCCCCGGAGAAAAGGATGACCAAAGCTGAGGTTGTTGGACTATGTACAGAGGGACATTATGAATGAAACTTACCAGAAGAGAGAACGCGACCAAGCAGCACACCAGATAAAATGAAGAGGGGTGTTGAATGAGGCCAGGGCTCTACAATAGGGCTGTTGCGCCTATGATGGTGATGAGTTAAAATTATAATATTTTTTTTACTAAATACCTAATGAATTACTGGAGATATTTCTAAGAAGGTTTCCATCGTGCTGAATCGTCTTTTCGGTGACATCTACTGGTCCCAAGAACGCCGTATGGCAAGCTAAATTTCCAAGCTCTCTTCCGATGTTATCGACCTGGCGCTTTAACGATGTTTCAATTTTGCAGCCGGAATCGAGTATCCACAAAAGTACGAGTGTGTGAAAATCAATAACGTTTGCATCGTCGCCAGTTTGCATTTTAAGGTTTGAGAATGTAGAAGAAAACGGCAACGGTTTATCCGGATCGTGGTTTTGATCAGTGCTAGCTTTCGAATCTCTGCAAAAATTCAACAATACAATGAGATTGCCGGTAAAAATATAAATATTTTAATATATATTAAATAAATTATACCTAATTGAATTATTACATTGCTCCAATCGTGTCATATGTAAAATAAGACTATGTATTTCCAAAGGAGCGAGACGGGGAGCCCTAAGCGTATAGTACATGGCCAACGCAGCATGTCCCAAGAGTGAATTGCATAAAAATCGGCGAGTACAATGCTTTACATCCAATAGCCATTCGGTAAAAGAATAATGAAAAATAGATAAAACACCCGATGTTGTATCCAATGTGAGTATTCTACGATAAAAATATAAATGTTAATACAGTTTTTAAAGCATTTTAAGAAGTCGGATTCTCAAAGTAATAACCTTTTGAGGAGATGTAGCCGTTTGTTAAAATCTTCTCTCGTGATTGTATGATTTATAGTCAGCAAGCAGCGATACAGCATCTCAACGTCCACACCACATTTAGCAGCCAGCAAAATATTCAATAATGGTTGTACCTGGAATTAATAAATAAGGATTTAATAATCTCGATAAAATGTATTTAATATTTAATTTATTTCAAACTCACTTTTGCAAATTTTCTTCCATGAAACAGTCGCTGACAAAGCCATAGATATAATCCGTTGAGTGTGCCGGGAATCTCTCTAATTTCACGAAGTGCCACAGAGCCGTCAGCTAATCCATCTAAAACACGTTCTAGATAAAGGAAGCATCCGTTTGATTTTATCCTCAGATGATCCAAGGCCTGTGCGGCATCCTTCGAGACATGCTGCCGTAAACGTGGCTCACTATCCAATCTTGCCAATATATATCGTTGTACGTCGAGAGTTACATGATTTTTACGGAGATCGTCCAAAGAAATCTTACGAAAACCTGATTAAAAAAAAATATATATAAAATATTCCCATTGCAAATATCTTTTTTCGTATTTTGAATATATTACCGGTAAACATTTTGGTAAGATATTTTGACTGCTTCCGAGCTGTGCAGACGAGAAGCAACCAATGCGGAAACAGATGATGATGATTTGCCAATAACTCGGCTATGGTTTTAGAAACGTTTGTATTTCTGCTGCCGTGATTGCTAGATTCGGATCCACTCTTCTCTCTCTCCTTTGTTAACGTTGAACTCGTGCCTGATCCCGCCAATGGACTCTCATCAATCGAATCGACTAATAAAAAGAGGCATTGTTTAGGAGGATCAATTTCTAATAGCGGAAACAATAACGCCTTCTTGAAGCTGTCGTCTGGATTTTTTTCCAAATTATGCGGAAGCAACGCTTGTTGAATTTCAGGCTCCGATAATAATTTTTCATAATATGAATTTGCTATCAACGTTCGAGGATTAACGGGAAGACTCGGAATGGGCGGTGGTAGGTCTTCGTTAATACTGTCGATCAGCTTAGATGGACTGGCGTCGGCGTGCTTTTGTTTGAGTTTCATCAGTTTGTCATCTTTGAAGTCGAAATCGGGACTGTTAATGATACCCTCGTCTAAATTAAAACTGCCGAGAGCGTATTCGTTAGGACTCAATTTTTTCGGACAGCTAGGGGGTTTTAAAACGTTCTGATATTCGGGTAATTCGTCGGCAAAGGCTTTTGCATCGCAGGGGACTTCGACTATTTTCTCTTCGTTCAAACTCGCCGAACTGAACTTTCTCTCGTTTCCATTCGTTTTAGAATTTTGTTCTTTGTTATCCGAATTGTCGCTAGCGGAACTTCGTTGACCGTCTCTCAGTGATCGACTAGATACTTTGGACGGAGAATTTTCGGCCGAGCTTATATTCGACATGTTTGGATATTTGAAACTGGCGACAGGTATTCTAGATACTTTGGAGGCTGCTATGTTATTACTTCCGGGGCTCAGCGGTAATTTGCTCTCTTTAATTTCGGATTGATCAGACATTTTCGAATCAGAGTTATTAGCTACTTTATCTGTCATCTCTCTTGATCCCTTATTATTGTTAGAAATATTTTTTACGGATTCGTTGCACATTCTTTCATTATTTAAGAATTCGTCACTCTCGCGGTTACAGTCCAACTTTGGACTGGGATTTTTAGAATCGATTGAATGACTTTTCTGCAAGACAGCCGACTTCTTATCGCCGAAAGGTGGCTCCGACTGCTGTTTATGGAGACGAGAATTTTTTGTTTCTTTAGAATGTTGAGAGACATTTCTAAGAAATAAATTTTCATGGTTTTCGTAGAGCTTAGGTTCGCTCTCATCACTTCGGCCAAAATTGGGTAAAAATGGATTTGTATTGATCGGCTGTTTAGGCAATAAAATCTGTAAGTAATAATGTTAATATTAAAACAAACTGATAAATCGATTATAATATGATTGTTTTATATGTTGTATTACCTTATCGTTATCCTTTTCTAGGAGTAAATCATCATATTGATCGCGTTCGTGTATTCTTTCCATTGTTCGGTGAGGACGATAATTATTTTGATCACCCAATTTATTTTTTTCCGGTAAATTATCACTCTCTAATTGCTCCAGCGGAGGAGCTGATGGTACTATTTGCAAAAACGTAATATAACTATCAAATAAATACTCAATAGATATTTAAAAAAATAAGTATAATTACCTAGTAGTGAATTCTGAGGATTGAGCATATGATTGTTTGTGTCGCTATTATTATCAGACTCTCTGGGAGTAGTTACTTTCTCTAAAGACTGTCGATGCTGGGTAGAATGATTCAAAATTTGCATTACAAGAGTACGTATAAACTCTCCCATTATCAAACTATTTTCATTCTGACCCTAAAAATTAATGAATAATTTTTATACAACATGTCGATATAAATATTAAATTAATTGTAACAACGAACCTGTAAGAAATGTCGTGCGAGCATTCTCCTTTGCAAGGATCTTTGTTGTCGTGCAGTGGGTCCTTGTCCCGGTTGAGCAAGTTCTCGGCAGAGAGCAGTTTTACCACTTCCGGCATCGCCTTCATTAAATATTTCATCGTTAGATCACAAAATAAACATATTGATATAACGAAACGTTACACACATACCCAAAACTAAAGCACCGCACGTCTTACTCTGAGGTCGTTGCTCAAGACAGTGTGCAATCTTCTGGAAAGCCCATTCTCTACAGTAAAATTTACGTTTGTCGCATGTCGTAGATGCGGAATTATTTGTACTCGAAACTTTGTGCGAAGAGCTAGATTTTTTAACAGAATGTATTCTATTCCCGGTGTCCGGGACGTGAACCTCGGTCTGAAGGTTGTAACCGCGGATTCCACCGTCGTTTTCGTATATAACGTCTCTGCCGGCAGCAGAATCTTTTGTTGCCTCTCTATTACTGCGATGCGACGAGTGGTGATCTTTATTTCTGGTGATATCTCGTCCCGGCAAATCTCTATCACGTATATTATCCCGGCACGGTACAAATAAATCTTTTGTATTATCCCGGCCAGAAATATTATCCCTTATTTCTTTATATAGATGGCTATCTTTGGATAATATCTCTCGAGCGTTCTCTTTGATACACAATCCTACGTCGTGCGTATTATCCCTGTGATTGTGATAATCGGTAGGAGTTCTATCATTGTGCGCTTGAATTCTCAATGCCGGAGTTTCGTTTAACGAGAGCGATCTGTAAATAAAATAAAAAATGAAAATAATTTGCATGATTATTGGAATTGAACATAGCGCTCAAAGGTGTGGAAACATCTTGCATCATTCTTAATAAATCGGTGCAGCTTCTTGCCATAGACATTGTGGCCAGATCTCGGGCGGCTCTCAAGGATGCATGCCAGCGAATAGTGAGAGCGGGAATTATAATGGGACTGAGGATCAACGAGGCTAAGATAAAAAACATGCCAATATGTCGAAGACGACTCCTAGAACCCCTGAGAGTCGAAGAGTACAACTTCGAGGCCGTCTAGAAATTCACATATCACTAAAGTCAAGCTCTACATGACCCTCATCAGATCTGTCCAAACATGATGACAAAGCAAGATGAGTAACAACTGGATATCCTGGAGAGGAGGATACAGAGACGGATATTCGACGACTGGGAATGGCGTATATGAAGCAACGAGGATCTGTACCGACTATACAAGGATATACCGATCACAGCTCTTGTCAGAGTAACCAGACTCCGGTGTGCCAGTCACGTGTCAAAGATGCGGGACAGTCAGACGCCGAGAAGGTTTATGGTTAATAAGCCCTTCTGGCCCCGGAGGAAATGAAGACCGAGGCTGAGGTGGTTGGACTGTACAGAAGGACACTGCATCATTGAAACTTACCGAAAGATGGAGCGACCTAGCGGCAGATCGGATAAATTGGAGAAGGTTGTTGGATGACGCTGGGGTTCTACAATAGGGCTGTTGCGCTTATGATCAATAATGATGAATTGGAATTGAATTTTTAAATAAACTCACCTCAAGTTAATTCTGTGTTCGGCTTGCTTGACGTGCTTATTGATCTGCCGTTCTCTTCTGTTTGAACTAATTCCCGAGATATTTTCCATTCTTCCCGATCCCATCTCTCTCGCGCTTCGTCTGGCCGATTCACGAGCAAACTTCTCCACTCGGGAATACGCTTCGGAGTTTTGTGTGACGTTGAACTGTCCAAAGTTGCCGCCATGATTGTGATTGAGAGGATCGAATCCCGGTTCGAAAACTCCGGGCTGCGGGGTGCGCGGATCGTAGCGCAGACTCGAGAATGTGCGCGGACTTTGTGCGGCGTTTTGTAAATTCGGCGAGGTTTGTTTGTACCCCCGCTGCTGTTGACTCTTGGGCAGCACTTGACTGTAGATCGGCACAGGATTCGACATTTTAATGGCACTTTGATCACATTATACGATTAACAATTTCATATTAATTATTACGATAGGAACGTTTTAATACATGAATAATTTATATTAATAGTGGAATACTGCGTCTTTCAACTTCAACGATTGCTCAATAGGTTTCAGATTAAAATACAACCGGAAACATTGGGCCGCACACAACTACTAGACGATTATAGATCTTTATATTAGGCCCGTTTCGATATATTTTATAAATATTATATATATTCGTTAATAAATATAGTTATGGATTATATTACAAAAATTGTCCGTTAACGACGAAATTTAGGCCAACTATTTTCGTTATACTCGGTTTTCACATTTTCACTTACGATTAATTAATATTGAAACAACTTATTGACTATATGTTTGGGATTTCGAGATATCGGCCGGCATATTTTCAGTACAACCAGCATCTGAAAAATAAAACCACATAAAAATTAATATATCGACATTGTATTTACTTATAAAAAATCATTACTGTTTATATCGTTAAGATGTTTTATGCGTTGAACGTACGGAGACACTGAATCATATCATTTTTATATAAATAATCTAAGTACATTTTATCTGATAATGACATATTTCTGCGATAATCATAAAATTTATAACATAATTAATCAATGAAATTACTTTTTCTATGTGATTAATCACAAGACACTCGATTAGCTTTTTCTAATTAGTGACTAGTCGGCAAAAACTGCTTAGGTCACTTAATACGACCCTTTCTCACAAATTTGATTAATTACCCACTTTACTACAAACCGAGCAGATGTTACAGTATATACTAATTTATTTAGAAAAATGATATATATATATTTTTGTTATGACAATAATAGTATAAAAAATTATCACCGTGTTCATGTCATAGATCAACGACCAAAAATACTGCTAATAATAGCAGTCAACATTATATATTCTGAACGATATGAGATGTCCATTTTAGGACAGTATGCGAATTAAATATCGAGGACATTCGGCAATGCCATTATCAATTTAAATTCACAGAGCAATAATCTATTATTTGAGGTTAAGGATATTGCAGAATCTCGAAATGTTGCAGCAGAGGTGTTGTTAGATGTAGCAAAAGATCAGATATAATTATTAAGAGTTCAATGACCAAGTCTAAGATAAATGTTATATAGTTCACAATTCAATATTGCCCAAAGCCCAAGTGGGCGGGGCGACTGTGGAAAATTTGAGAAAGGTTGATTCTCGTTTTTGCACTTTAATAATTGATTTTGGGTTCATTGCGAATTTCGCATTAGTCAGATTTCGGCATATTAGAGGCCAACTTCAAGGTAGAGTAACTTGGCCTCGAATGCGGACGAATGTGGGCACGATTTGCGAATATGGACACGATCTGGGATCAAGAACGAAACGAGAAGAAAGATCTCTTTGGCAGAATATCATATCAATGATTGCACCTGGGTTCATCCTTTCACATCGTCTATGCAACGGTTTTTCATAAAAATATAAAAAAGGATTCATTTTTACGCGATTTATTCTTTTTTGCGCGTTTATTTCTGAAAAAAACATTAATAGAACGCATGCCGATAACCGATTCACCAATTATTTGTACATCGTTAATTTGATACATTCCATGAATAGCAAAAAAATATGAAAATTACGCGTAAAAATGTAAACGAACATATAAAACAACGCGTATTTATTTATTTTTTTGCCAAAAACAGAAATAAAATGAATTTTTGAAACCAAGCATTTTCATATATTTTTACGCGGATGTTTCTGGAACCAATCTGTCGCTTTAAAAAAATATTTGCATGTATTTTTTTGCTATCAAACCTCGTATCTTGTCTATTATCTCATTCATTATTTGTAATCAAATCTGGCGATCGAGAACATCATTTCTCGAAAAAATTCTCGCTAATCTACTAATCTAAAAACTCTTTTTAGGCGCCTATTTTTAATGCTAATAAATCTAGCCGTCTCGATGGGGTCTATTTAGGACGTCAACCTTTTTTATTTGTCAAAAAAAGTCTATAGAATACATATTATAAATAACCATTGTCCTTTTTAGTCGGCAATTGTGAAAAAAATAAATAAAAACAACAATATTCGCTGCTGTTGCCACGTGCGCGATGGTTTTATCGCTCGCATCCAGTACGATGTGCCGAGTGCGAGTGAAACGTGGAATGATGGGGCGACGAAGTATTCATCAACATCTTGACTTGATATGCTTGGGGTATCTGAGATACCCCCTTCGGAAGACGCGGTTGTTTTCAAGCCGCCGTGACGGGCAGGTTAAAATAGTAGTCTATTCTGAGAAAAATGAATCATTTTATAAAACCTATTCGACGGCTAACAATAAAGTGATCGATCAATATGGCTACCGATGTCAAGATACGTCAGTAAAAAGAGTACCAACACGTCGATTAGACTTACACGGTCCGCGAAATTAAAAAAAATACGTATTTTTCATCAAACCTTGTATGTGTGACGTCATCAGAGGTTTGCGTCGGCCTGGGTAAGGCAAGAGATATAGAGAGAACAAGTCTGTACAACCAGCTTGAAGGTTAACAAATTTTTAAAACACCCCACCGCAAATCACGTTGTCCCATCGGCGAAACCCCACCATGGGAACCCCCCCATTTTCGCAGACGCAAAAAATTCTCAGAACTAAATTGATCCGTCTGAAATTATTCACATCCTCCCACCCCCCCGGGCAACAATTGTGCGTCACAGCAGACGGGGCATCCTCCGGAGCCCCGGGAGCCGTCTGCCCAATAAAACGCAAGTATTAGTGAGCGGTCTGCGGCCCGAGACAATTGACGAAGGGCGATGTGTCATCGGGCTGTTGAACCGGCGATTATCGCATAAATTATCACATTTTAACCGACGGCTCCCTGTCAATACAATTATAAATAAACAACAATACCGACCAGTGTACAGCGCGATACGCACGCTGACGAACATTCGCGATACGCACATGTCACGTATCCGATAGCGGTCGAGCTGATTACGAGCTGTCCCCAATGAAGCAATTAAAACAGAGAGAAAAATATCCCATCGATTCGGTGGAAATATGAGCGAGGACGCATTTATGCGGCGGCCGTCGTTAACGTGTCGGCGGGAAGCGCGCGAATTTGCGTCCGAGTAAAAATGCGAAGCATGACTCGCGAATCTCATTCTACTTCTAATTGATAGTGCTAGTCCTAATAGTAAATTACGATACGAAAAGTTAATAGAAATTAACCCTGGACGAGCAGTTAAGAGTGTTCAGAGAGTGAGTCAGTAGAAAAGAACCTTCGCCTTATATTTTTGTCAACGAATGATGGATGCGGGATTTTTTTAAATGTTATAGACTATAAAAGAGGAACGATAGATCGGGATTAGATTGTAGTAATTCCTAATTGAGTCAGATCCTCGGTTAATCATTGAAGAATTATCGCAGAGTACAAAGAGCATCGACTAATAGAATAAAATGGATATTGAGAGCCGCATGAACTTCCACAGGATAACAAAGATAAGCGAAGAAACATTTACAGTTCTTTGTTATCGGAACAAAGGATTTAATTGTGGAATTGGATGATTTTACAGCGTCCTATTTATTCGTCAGACTTCGCTCCATCTGATTATTAGCCACAAATATTAAGAGAAAAACGTTCACAAAATGTTAAAATATGTTTCAGGCTGAACTAAGAGCAACGAATGCGCGTTCGTTTACAATACTTCATTACGTATAGATCTTCATCGTCGTTTTTAAGTGCTAAACAGTTCGGACAACAACACGAAGAAACATCAACGACGCACTATGGGATAGATCTTGAATTCCACTGCTCGTTTTAAATTTACTAGTATTTTATAAGTTTTTTATATATCATGAAATATTGTAGTTTTGTCTATTATTTATAAAAATATTGTTTTTTTTAGTTAATACATAACGCTGGTAAATTAATATGCAAAATTATACAGAATAATATGGCATAATTGTAAAGTTTTCATAGTTGTTATTTTGAAATATATTTATAAATATATTTTTAAATTTTATTATTTGATATTGAAGAATACATCTTCACCTATATGTAATTTAAATTTCATAAGTCTAGCTCAAATGGAAAAGAAGTTACAGGTTTTTGGCAGTGAATTCGTGATCCGTCCCACTGTGCGGCTGCTCGAAAACAACCGAGTCGTCCGAAGGGGGTCTCTCACAGAGACCCCAAGCATTTCAAGTCAAGATATTGAATTCATCAAGAAAAATGGATTATACTAAGAATAAAAATACTTTTGTACCCAGGATGAAGCTGTGTCAGACCGGTCCGACACAGTTCCATCCCTTGCCATCCACCCACACCGCATATACCAGTTTAAAGGCCAATTCAATCGGCAACAAAAGCAGTTTTTTCTTTGCCTGCCAAAATATACGCTAGTCTTTTTAAGAAAAGTGGCAAGGAGTGAAGCAAAACAAACCTCCGAAAGTCGATGCTGAACAAATGCCCTGTAGCAAATTATATCACTGACCAGATCCATGTGGTCAATGGAACGCTGTATCGGTAGACCCCCGCAGCGTCCAGGTGAGGACAGAATCACAGAACGTGATAATCCTGACAGATGAACCCACAAAAACTGTGCGAGGATGCTACTAGGCTAAACTCTTTAAATTACTGTGGTCAGTCAGAAATTGACTGACCCAAAAGTTGAAGAAAACAAGCTACGATTTAGCCTGGCTCTGATATTAGGAAAGAAGAGATAAGTAGTCCGCCCTTTGGGGAGGAATCCCACCCCTCCTGCCAATGATCAAGAGCCGATTGCGTGTTTTTAAAGTCGCCAAAGATTTGCCTTCGATTGGGCAAATTGTAGTGGTTTCGACTACTGTACAGGACTGTTGTTTTAAAGCAAAACTGACGGCCCTCAGCTGATTTCGCTGACGAGCGGAAGGACGCCAGCAATACCAACAGTGAAGCCGTTGAAGATATGCGATAAGCGTGAGTGAGATTAAGTAGGGCGGGCGTTTCCCCGACAAAAGGATTCTACTTACAAATGCCCCAGCAGCCAGTTGCGTACCCTACAATCCCAGAGATGGAATTATAGGCGAACAATCGCGATTTGTAACCTACACCCCACATGGTATTAGGACGCACGAGAAATACGGTAAACGCGGTTTAGCTTTGGTCAACCGCACCTTCTCGCATGTAACAAAAAGTGACCGTGTTCATCCAGCAATACACCCAGATATACTGATGGAGACATTCGAACCTTCTTTGTTAGCGAACGGGAGGACGAGAAGGACTGAGTCGACCCTTGAGGAGGATTGCCTCAGTCTTGTTTGGAGCGAATGAGAGCCGATTGGCTTGGCCCCATTCTGAGATGGCTTTCAGTGCGATATGGGCTTTGCTCTCCAGCAAGACTCGAGAACCAGCCTCGACAACTAAGGTAATGTCATCGAAGCGTTAAATACGGCAGTCCATTGGTAAACTAATTTTAGTAGGTCAGTCACAGAGGATTATTCCACAACAAGGGTCCCAACACAGACCTTTCAGGCACCCAATTGAAGTTGGTCACTGTCGACCGGTTTACAACCGGTTTGAAAAAAGTACGCTACGGTTACAAAAGCAGCTTTGTATAAGGCTGTGCTGGGCGGTCTGGGATACCCCGAACCCTAAGTTTGGCGAGTATCATTGGGCCACCAGGCGTTATCAAAAGCGCCTTGAAAATCTACAAAGACAGCCATTGCGTAAGAATAAAAATAGTTGTTCATTATATGCTTCATAATTTGGTAAACATTTTGGATTTTTTAATTAGTCGACAATGTCACGCCGCAGACCGTGCACTCGCCACCGACTGCCGCACGTGTCATTAGCACGGTTTCACTCGCACTCAGCACATCATACCAGATGCGAACGAGAAAAATCATCGCGTCCGTAGTAACATAAGCGAATATTGTTGTTTTTATTTTTTATATTAATAAGGGACATATTTATTCTATAGACTTTTTTAGACAAATAGAAAAAGTTTGTGACTTGTACGATTTATATTAAAAGAGAGTTCGAGAAAAATTATAAACTTGGGATCCCCAAATAGACCCCATCGGCACGGCTGGGTTAATATCACGAAACGAAGTTTTGGAAAATGTTTAAATACTGCTTCTTGAGAATACCAGAAAACCGTAAGCATAAAAACTGAAAGTATTAAAGCATCTCCGCGACTTATATTCCTTTATTCTAAGCATATTCCCATACATTTGTATAAATCTTACTGTAACGCCAAAAAATATACTTTTACGCGTACTTTTTTGCACGATTTTAATAAAAACAAGATTTAAAAAGGGGGGAAATTATGCGGATTTTTTTTATTCAATAAGATGATAAAGAAATGGTAATTTCCACTAACTGCAAGTTTAATTTTAGAAGGCCTTCAACTTGCCAATAAACTAGGAGACCCTTTTCTCATAAAAAGACCACAATGTAGAACTTTACGACTTTACAGTTTTAACGCGATCTTAACGATTGCATGGCACGTTATCTATAATCGTATAAAGAACTAAAGAAAGGGGGGCATCACGCCATTTCATAAACGAAAATATATTAAAAAGCAGTAAAAAAAATATTAATCTTGATCGTGATACAATGGCTTCAATTAATCGAATGCCAAAATATTTAGGGAGATGAAAAGGATTTTGCACAAAATCCATAATTTTGAATTTGAACAAAAAAAGACACTACAAGTAGTGTCTTTTTTGCGCGATTTTTTTTACAATACATCTTCAAAGACGTATCCAACATGTATAAACAAAATTAGGTCTATATATTTTATTTAAAATCTCTGTCTCTAGAGTCAAATTATGTAACTTAGTTACAAAAAGAATTATAGTTTTGTCCTAGTAAAAAAGAGATCTTCAAAAATTATTAATTCAATTATACGCAAGAAATCCAAAGCAAACTATTAAAAAAATATAATTTAGATGTCATTCAGAAGTTTACTTAATGTGTGTCGTGAGATAAAAAGTTTAAAAACCACTGACTTATATATAAAATTATATTTTCATGTATATAAGAAGAGATAGTAATATAATTAATTATGAAGTTTTACAAGTGAAAGCATTCTCCATTTAGTATAAGCTTCTTCCGATAAGATATAAAAAATATATCCATCAGTATACTAAAATTAAATTAGGTTTGACTAAAAATTGCTTAGTTTTGATTGTGAATACTATTTAAATCATTTTAATTATTCATTAATTTGCAAAAAAATTAATAGTTGAATCTCTTTGTCAATTAATATGATTTTAATTATGAAAAAAAGAATACTGTATTTAAATACATATTTTACACAACTATCATATAATAAATATTTTAATTCATTCATTATTATATGTTAAAAAAAATAAACGACATACATTCACCCGAGAATCGTACAAAAACAATGCGAATAATATACACAAATCATAATGACAATAAAATTACTCAATTGATAAATTGTAATTTAACGAGAGAGGTTATTATTTCAGTTATATTCACATGTTATCTAATTCAAAAACGCTTATTTAGAATATTTAAATCGTAAAATAATTTTATTTAATTAATAATCGATGACATTTTTTATGTTGAATTGAATATTGACGATGAATAGTATATTATATAGCGTTTGAGCGCTATAAAAATGTCGAACAGTGAATTAAAATTAAATAAATCACAATAATAATAACAAAATCTAACAACGATATTATCTGATTCAAAAAACAAATGTAGTCTGTTCGACATGTTGCAGATGTATATGATTGTTCGATTAATTCATATGTATGATACTAATCGTTTCTGATCGAATATTGATTTTGTGAATGAAATTGAACATATGTTTTTGTTGAATATAAAGCGTCGATATTAATAAAAATTATAAACATTTTGGGGAAAACGTGACATTTATTAAATGATGTGAATGCGTTAGATTAATGGTTTTTTTACCAGACGAGGAGGCGACGAGCTACGCGGCGTGGCAGCGAGGCTCGGCGGCTGCTGGGGCGGAGCGCGCCCGGGCGGCCTCACCGCGGCCGTGCGCGCCGGCGCCGCGAGCAGGGCGCAGTCGCGCTCGCGAGCGGGCGCGCTGTCATCCGCGCTCGCGAACACACGCCGTCCAGCCCACCTCGTTTTTGACATTTATTCTAATAATTTCAAAATCAAAACGTCTAATCAACGTAAAATAATCAAAATAAATTTATGAAATAATATCATACGAAAAATTATGGTTTTATATATTCTATAAATATAAAATTATTATTTTCTTAAATATAACAATTTATAATCGAATTATTCATAATAAACTTATATAAAATATACTTAATGTATTGTGTATTTATTATTTAACGATTAGGCGAAATAAATTAATTAAAAATGCTTGACAATATGGACGGTCGGCAATGGCCGCAATCGAGTGACGCGTGGGCCACGGAGGGCGCGTGCGGCCTCCGCGCATCGATCTGCGGGGCGCCGCACCCCGAGCCCCGCTGTCATGTTCGGGGATAGGGTGCGTCTCAATAATAACCTTCTCTCACGTCTTTATTCGGCATCATAGCCCCACGAGAACGCGCCGAACACTTGTTGTTTGCGGTCTCAGCCTCATAACCAGCATTTCTGTATCCGTTCTTCACGAACTGTAACACTACATCACATTTTACATATTACCTAATTTATCGATCCTCATATTGATCCCATCGTTTTTCCTCAACATGTGACTAATTTATTTTCAATATTGTGAACGTCCCATCGTACAGTTCAGTACAAATCAAAAGAGATTCTGCAAGTAATATATAAAAAATGAATACAATCCGATGCTGATCAGTTTTAATTCGTTATCCAGGGCATGAACAATCAACAGTTTCCTGCGACCGATCAAATTTATAACGCCGAAGATGTCCACCGCTCCGAGTTTTACAAAAATGTGGGAATGATTCCGGGCGTTTTGAACAAGACTTTCAATGGAAGACCCACGCACAACCTCGAAGAGTTCGAAATCAAAACCGAACTCGACGACAAATTGAACTGGAACAATCAACACAATTATACCTCTAACGAAAACCTTCTAAACTCAGGTAAATATATATATATATTTGAAGCATACGTTATTTTACAGCCTTGATTAACCTATCTCGTCTTTTTACAGATATGAACGGAGCGTCGTCGCAAATGAACCAAAATCAACTTCAAAATTCGCCTCTGGATATTTACAATAATTCATTGTTTTATCAAAACAATTTTCAATCCGTGTTTCCTTTAGATTTTTACGGACGTCATCATCAAGCGTTGGCAAACACTTTTCTGTCGGCTTACTCCAACGTTAACACCCCGAATCTGGTCGTCCAGCAATATCTGCAACAGTGTAATTCTCAGCAAGTCATAAATAATTTTAATACGTTAAAAGAGTCGAATTCGAATAATAATCCTCATTATGCGAACGTAAAGAAAGTAGAAACACCGACGATAAACAACTCCCTTCCTCCTTATCAACAAATTTCGACCAAACCAATGGTAGACGTTTCCGTAAATTTGCTGCATGCGAATAATCATCTGATGACGGAAGAGAAACCTCTCAAAATGTATAATTCGTGCGATGTGAATAAGCAAAAGTGCATATCTCCTCCGTACGATAGTCTTAAGCAAAATATGATCCATCATTCTTCCGCTTATAATAACGGCGATCTTCTCAATAACGTGTTCATGGACAAGGGTACACCTTGCGATCTATTCAAAAGAGAAGTGACCCGAGAGAACATCAAAATTGTAAATAACTCCGACGATCTGTGCAACGGGGAAATAGACAAAGATAAAAAACCATTCCGATGCTGGAAATGTAATTTCAATTTTTCCAGCGAAGATAAATTAAAAATTCACAATAAATATTGCGGGAGTGGGAGTATTTCCGATCAGAATGCGGCGGAACAGTCCAACGCCGGTTGCATTTCGAACATTTCCGATCAGAACTTGATGGAGCAGCAGAGTGTCTGTCAAGAGAATGCGAATATGAAGATTGAAACGGAGTCCAAGGGGAGGTATTCCTGCGAATTGTGTCCGTACGTCTGCCAATCTCCCGCCATATTAAAAATCCACGAGCGTGTACATTCGGGCGAAAAACCGTTTGCGTGTACGTTCTGCGATTACAAATCTGGACAGAAAAACAATGTGGCGAAACACATGTTAGTTCATATGAAGGAAAAACCTTACAAGTGTCAGTATTGTGATTATAGATGTGCTCAAAAAAATAATCTCATTGTTCACGAGAGGACTCACACTGGTGTCAAACCTTTCGCGTGCACGTTCTGCGAATACAAAACTGTCCAGAAGCCAAATCTCGTCAAGCACATGTATCTGCACACCAACGAGAAACCGTTTGCTTGCGACATCTGCGATTATCGGTGCGTTCAAAAGACTAATCTCACCAAACACAAACAGAAGCACACGATGGAAAAGCCGTTCGTGTGCAACATCTGCGATTACAAAAGTTCGCAGAAATCAAATCTCACCAAGCACATAATGACGCACATCAAAGAGAAGCCGTTGAAATGCGAGCAATGCCAATATAGATGCGCTCAAAAGGTAGACATGGATAAACACATGCAGTCGAAACACAACTTAACCAAGGTCGAGGAAGAGGACGAAGACTCTACGGATATTGTCGCGAAGGTGAGCGTGTATAACACTCGGTCCAACAGTGCGCAATTCAATCCGGTGAACATAGATTGTGTCAAAATTGAAAACGCTAGTGCCAATTTTTAATAAGTTCAATGAATAGATTTATAAATGTTATATTTTTGTGATTTTTGAATGGCAGCTGTTGTTGTTTAGCGCGTACGCTGCTGTGTTATTTAAAACGTGACTCAGATCTCATATTTCCTGATCTCTTTCATGGAAACTTTCTCTCCGCCGCCTCGTATGACACGAAATAAACGATATTTATAAAAAATATTCTTAACGAATATGACGGTTTTGATCCGTTGGCATCGTGCGGAATTCTCAGTGAGTTCTACTATCCGAATACTGTATATGCGGTGATGCTGGCTGCAGTGGACTATCTGAAAATTGTATCGATGCAATCGGATCGAATCTTTAATTACAC
Organism: Philopotamus ludificatus; assembly: GCA_022495035.1. Taxonomy (NCBI): domain Eukaryota; kingdom Metazoa; phylum Arthropoda; class Insecta; order Trichoptera; family Philopotamidae; genus Philopotamus; species Philopotamus ludificatus. The sequence continues at coordinate 75,722 of JAGXCT010034959.1, forward strand.
TTATATTGTTTAATATTTCATTTTAGTTCCTACATGTTCCATTTTATATTGGGTCGAGTCATAAATAACTTCCGTAGATCATCATCGTCATTTGTAAGCCACAAGCGTTTCGATCGTAGTCGAGGCCAAGGGTGTCTCACAATGGCACGTCCATACTACAGCAGTAAGATTGTACCCTCTCCTCTCTCAGACATTACTGGCATTGGACGTGTATCTTCTACCACTGTTAGAATCTAAATTTACCCTCTCCGCTGTGTCCAGGCGAGAAGTTTGTCTTGGTATTCATTCGCATCTCTAGATGTTTCAGCGTGAAGAGTCACTGCTAACATTGACCTTGTTGTACAATAGCAATCCCTTCATCGTGGGATAGACCTTCCTAAAAAACGAGCTCTTCTAGTAAAGAGGAAGAAGGAGCAAAAGTATCGATACTAAGCTGTTAATCAGATTTCGGCTTAGGGTTTCATTCTCAGATTCCTAGACAAAAGAGTGACTATGGATTATATTTCGCACTTCTCCATCGAGGTTTAAACTTCCTCAAGAATCACAGAAAGTGACTAATCCTAACAGACGAACCCACACGAACAGTGCGAAGATGCTACTAGGCTAAACTCTTTAAGCTTAGCCTTGAAATTACCGTGGCCAGTCAGGAATTGACTGACTCAAAGTCTGGGAAGAACCAGCTATGATTTAGCCTGGCTCTAATATCAGGAAAGAAGAAATAGGTAGTCCGCTTTTTGGGGTATTGTCATAGATAGCCAATTTTTCATCACCTGTTTAAAAAAGGCTTGATTTTTTCCCGTAGAATTGTGACAATTGATCTATTCTGTTTACTTAGATTGTGAAGCGCCCATACACCTAACTTGATGATTTTCTTTAATTTTTCAAAATGGCGGTAAATAATTGATTGTAAGGTCTTATCCTTCCATCTCTCTTGCTCCGGTATTACCATTTAAAGTCCGTCATCAAAGTCGAAATGGAGATCCATCCAACGGAGATCCGTTTTCTAAGGTCATATCCTTGCCCTTTGCGTATTCACTGTATATTAGGTATATATAATGTATACAGTGGCGGATTTTCCCTTAGGGGCATAAGGCACGTACTTGGGGCCTCATTGATTCATAGGGCCGGACTAACGGTCATATTTTGAACGATATACACTGTTCCACATCCATGGATTCCTCCGCGTAGACAAAACAATAAACAGTCGGGGGCCTCGGTCCTCAGGGGCCCCTGAATTTTTCAAAAATCAAAAAGAAAATTGTAACATCGAGATTGCTGAGATCGATATTCGAGAAGCTAATAAAAAACGTAGAAAGACAAGAAGCAATAAAAATGAAAAAGTTTAATTTTGTTTTCTGTCTTTTTACATAAATTGATGTGGAATTAATTATGTATCCATAGCATTGCAAATTGATTAAAAAAGTGTTTGTAGAATGCACATTATAGGGTGTATGTATAGTGAATATATTTTCGGGGGCCTCAAATTGCGTCTGGGGCCTCAAGTGGATACAAGGAATATATTCAACTATCCCCACTGGAAGCTATGACTCGACCGAATATATTTAATTATATAGTTATTTGTAACATTTTGTATATTTGTGAAACTGTAGAAGTTACAGACTACCATTTTTTTAATATTTAAAAAATCTTTTTTTTTTTTTTTTTTAATTTTACCGATATAATTAACAATTTGATTCAATTCGATACATTGATCATATCTATCTACCATCGTATACATTATGAACATTTTTACCGTTTTAAATAATGGCAGAAAACAACGAATATCGAGATATCTTATCAAATTACTAATTTATGGTTAAAAATTCAATTATGTACTATGATTCGAGTCAGAAGTTTGAAGCGTTAAGAAATGTTTTTAACATTGGTATAATTATTTAAATCAAAACTACAATGCCGAGACAGTTTTTCTTTAAAATAATGTCTTCGATTGATCCGATTCGAGAGAGCCTGATTTTTTCTCGTTGAATTATCGTAGAGGATATACCTTTCTATCGCAGAAATAGATTGATTACATACCAGAAAACAATGCAAAGACATTTCTTTTCGCTTTACTGATTGTTAGAGATATTTTAGTCAGACGAGTGTTTTTTTTTTCACATGATAGATTAAACGGATGATCCTCAAGTATTCGTCTGTGATTAAAAATTGAACTAGTCTTATTTTAAAGACAGAATCTGATTTCGCATAATTTAATATCAGCTCGATGAAAAAGATGATTCTCTACAATTTCGTCCAGCGTAGATAAAATTTTTGTTTTTAAATGTAGGAACTTATATATTATCAAATATAAAGTGTAGAATCTCACGTAAACCAGTTGAATAATTAGACGTGTAAAGTACCAGTGACTATTTATATTTTTTTATGTCAATCAAATAGAAAAAAATATTGTAAAAATTGTGTATCCGTAAAACTATTGTTAAATATGTATTTCATTTGGTATTTAATATAAGTAATGTATATACGTATTAATAATCCCGAATGATTTTAATTCAAGTGCCAGACTCATTGTTCGTTATATAAGTCGTACACCATCCTCGGATGCGGATATGTGAACCTGTTTGTTGTGATTTAATATCGTGATTGAAGTTGCGTTATTAAAATTATGAATCGTTTAATTATAAATTCACATTCCGACGCTTAGGGTATTATATATTGTTGAAATTATATCGTAAATTTTGAAACTGTTAACTTTAAATTCTCAGTTTTTTTTTTTTTGTGCTTTTATTTTTACGTAAATGCATTATATTTTCTTTTTAGATTTAATAAAATGGTTTTTTTTTTGCTTAAATTACGTTTATTTTCCAAACGTACAAAAACGAGGATCGAGTCCACATTTATTCTCATCGACATTTTTTAAATGTTAGCTTCTTCAAATGTGCATTGTGTTAGATTCCCCAAGAATCGTCGATGCATATAAAATACTTTTACAAAACTACTTATTCTATAAAGTAGCTAGTTTTTATATAATTTTAATGTTACGAACACATTCCTATTTTTTAAATATAATTTTTTTTATATTATATTTTGTGTGTACATTATTTTATGTATTAAAATTATTTTGTTATAATGAAAAATGAATTGATTGTTACGTATTGTTGTTTTGTAGTATATTAACCTTCAATTTTATAACAATACTAAGACAAAAAATAAATTTTTAATATAAAAATGATTCGTAATATTTTTTCAAACGAATATGATAATAATTCGACTAACCCATACGTCACGGCGGCTCGAAAACAACTGTATCGTCCGAATGGGGTCTTTCGGGGATCCCAAGCATTCCAAGTCGAGATATTCATAAATTCATCAATAAGAATGGATTATTTTAAGAACAAAAATAGTTATTCATGATATGCTTCATAATTTGGTTGATATTTTGGATTTTTTA
>JAGXCT010034959.1:80203-98337 GCA_022495035.1 Philopotamus ludificatus
CGGGTTCCATTTATTGGACTACTGTCGCGTCCCCTAACATTTTGGTGGCAGCGGTAGGTTACCTTTTTGGTATTAATGAGAAAAGGATGTTCCATATTTTTAGCAAATTACAAGCTTACGAGAATGAAAGCAGTTGTTCGTTGATGAATTTCATCATTTTGTTTACTTTATTATCCAACGGTCATTGACTATTGTGACATAAAATTATGTACTCTTAGGCCAATAAACACCTGGACGTAACAAGAAATCCATATATAAATATTTTGCTTCCGGGAACTTGGCAACGTAATATGTTAGACAAACATTTAAGGGAAGGTAAAATGAAACGAAATAAAAAACTAACCATAAGACAGGAATTAGGACGAGTAGAAAAAATTCAATGGTATTTCTATGCTTTCCACCAATAAGTTGGTTTTTTTTTGAAGGGCCTCTAAAATATTGGTTGGCTGGGGCCTCACATTTTCTCTGAAAGGCTCCGTCAACTTGTATTTCATATCCGTAGAACCATTGGGATCAACGTCTTATTAGAAAATAGAGTAACTCTTCTTAAAGTTTTTTTTTTATTTTCAGGAATACTGGGTATTATAATAAAATACAATCTAAATATTTTCTTATCATCTTTATTCAAATTGTATTACAACATGCGCTTTGCATAAAGTATATTTCACAAGACAACATGATTGATTATACATTTGATCATATGAAAAATATAAACATTTTTATATATAAAAAAACATTAATGAAAAATTCTTATATTACGATGCTAGATGCTAGCCAAATTGACATGGCTGGTTTAACGTCGAAGTCAAGCAATCCAAAAAACCATATAATTATACCGGAATGTATTACCGGTAGAATCGTAAACTATAACTAAAAATTTTCACACAGAGACTCGATTCATTAAACCAGCGCCGTTTACTTAATATAGAAATATATCAATGCAAAATCAGGACATATTCGATATAAGCAAAATTATGTGACTCATGCCAAACCGAGTAAAACATATAAAATACTCACAAATGAAATTTCATGAATAATATAAAAAATAATTATTTTCACAATTCCATATATCGGAATTGAATCGTATAAAAATCTATAGTTTAATGTGTATTTTATTCGTACACATGCTAAATTAATTATCACAATAATCAATGCCATTCATTTGATATACGCTACGACATTGTTTAGTCAATTGACCTTCGATAATGATACCTTCGGTCAACATCACAAAAAAATTACCCTCTATCTCAAATGGTTGCATCTGAATAGATTCCATTATTAAATATAATAATTTAGCTCGTGTCGAACAACAGATATTCGTTGAGAGTTTTGGGCAGTTCAAAATCGTTGACTATATCGGGCAGAATCATTCCGATGATTTTCCTGATGTATAGCCTGAGCTGATACTTGAGAGAGAGCGGTTTCGACGCCTTCTTTATGAGGGCAATCTTTTGATCGGCCGTAATTATGTTGTTTCTTCGAATCATGCAGAGATCGAACGACTGTGCTGCGTCGAGGAGTGTGTAAAAAATGTGTTCTTTCTCGGGAGATACCACGTTGTGAAGTGCGTTGAGTATGCCGTCCGGATCACGGAACTGTGTCTTCATGATCACCTGCAAAAAAAAACAATATATAAATACTCGTTCGAATACAATATTTATAATAAATCCAAATGTAAAATTTACCCTGGCGCCGTGCTTCAACAACAGATTCACTACAACATAATCAGGATCCACATTGCTCGATATATATTCAGCTAAAACCGGCCTCAATTGAGAGCCCCTATCTTCAATATCAGCGTACACACGGAGATTAGGATCGGCACCGTGAGCGAGTAACATCTAAAATTTAAAAATGATTTAAATATATTGACGTTATTTTTAAATAATGCTATTATGAACGCAGCTTACTTGTATTATTTCCAAACGATTCGAGATGTTATCGGAGCAAGCTACATGCAACGACGAACCGATAATATTGCTGGCATAATTGACATCGGCACCTGTCGATTAAAATATTATTTAATTAATAAATTATACATAATACAAATATATATATATACAAGATTTGATCAAAAAATAATCAGAATTTTTAAATTTTGCAGACTGAATAAGTCCAATTGTCACAGTTTGTTTTGTTGTGTTGGTACACTTGTCTTTGGCAGCCATTTTGGATGTTTACTTTATTGTTAGCTGTCAAAAAAGTTGTATATGTTTTTTGATTTACTCTTCAATTTTATTCTCTGGGAAAGAATTTTTGGACAAAACAATATCATTATATTGCCTCGATCATCCTAATCGCCAGACATGCTCAATGCGTCATTTTTCTATTGAAGAAACATGAAAATATATGCATTTTCTAACATTGACTGACATCCAGAAGTTCTCTTAATATTGTAAAAAGCACTGGTACAAGATTATGATGTATTTTTTGAGAGAAATGAAAATTCTGCTTATTTTTTTGTCAAGCCTTGTATATAATACGTACCACTCTCGAGCAATAGTTTTATAATCGGTATATCTCCCTTTAGAATTGCTAAATCCAGCGGACTTGGCTTACAGACATCAGTACACTCATAATTCAATTTGGCACCTTGTTTTATCAGCAAATTCACAATGCTTAGATTGCCTGAAATATTCATGAAACGTCGTTTTATAAATAAATCATTTTTTTCACATCTAATATAACAGTTATGATATCGCACCTGATAGTACAGCATAATGCAGTACTGTTCTAAAATCGTGTCTTGCATCGGTTATTGCGTTTACATCGGCACCATAGCTCAATAACAACAGAACAGAGTCCATGCCTTGATTAAACCTAGCCGCTTTCATAAGAGGAGTCATTCCGGATCTATCACGTGAATCAGCACTAGCGCCGAATGTCAATAACAATTCCAGATACTCTGGATCGCTCACTAAATTGATTTCGGATCCGAAAAAGTATCTTTTGTTTGGATCAGCACCGTGCTCTAACAAAGAACGAGCAATTTCCTTAAAACGATAAAACAAACAATGAGCAAACGTTTATTTATTAATGATAATGCATAAATAAATAATGTATGAACCAACCATGTGTTTGTTTCTGATCGCAAGTCTCAGCGGCTCATCGCAGAGTGTCGTTCTCGGGAATTCTTCGTCTGTGTCCGGTCTATAATCGACGGCCGCTCCACTTTTCAATAACAATGTCACCAATTCAGCATAACTATATTGAAAAAATTGTTATTACATTGCAATAATTATATAAATCGTATGTACTTTCACTTGATTTACCCGTGTTCTGCTGACAGATGCAGAGCGCTATAGCCGCAATCATCTCTAGCATTCACATCACACCCTCGGACCAACAATAATTTTGTCGCCTCCTCGTAACGTTGCCAAATAGCATAATGTAAAGGTCTTAAACCTTGTGTGACTGGATCGTTTACCTACAATTGAATAGCAATAAGTAAACAATTTAACGGTATGCATTATTTATTGAATTTAATTGATTTACCTTTGCTCCACATGCAAGTAAAATGCGTATTTCATCCAGCGGTACCATCCGAATGATAGAATCTGCCAGTTCCCTCTGCAGAGGATTCGTTGATATACATTCGGTAGGCATTTTTAATTTTAGATGTTACCTCTCCCCTATAAAAAAAAATAAGGCATGATAAATACGACCGAATAGATATATTAAATCGTTGTAATTTATTACATTTCTATTTGTTTTGGTTGCATTGGCTTGACATCTTCAATGTCAATGCCTGAACAATAGTTTGATAGACGTATAGTTTCAAAACAGCGTAGCTCTTCCTTTCATTTTCGATAAGTACAAGAGACTGTCTGCCAAGTGGGAGAAATGCAATCTTCGAATAGGTGCCAAAGCCCCACCTTGACACGAAACAATGTCAAAATCATTCAATCAAGATATCGTCATTGTCATCGTTGTCACATGACACAATGGAATAGCCAAAACAAAGCCGATCGGGGTTTGTGACCATATCTTGACAAATGCACTTTGAGCCTGGTGGTCAATACGCAATCCCCAACTGCATTTCGAAATCGTCATCGGCGCATCACGCAAGATAATTGCATCAGAACATATATTCCTTATGATAGTACGTAAGTACATCATTATAACCCTCTTAACCAATTTTAGATATTTGACGTTTGACATTTTGAAAACGATAATTGGGCATTAACAGATAAATTAATGACCATAGCCAGATTTTTTATAATGCGAATCAATTCTCGATCTCTTTTGATTTTTCGCCCAAGTTTATAACAAATTTATTCTTTGTATGGAAAGAAAGAGCGTATTTTTCACATTATGGCAATCGGCCAGCTTTTTTATGTTTTTTATTTATTTAAAAAAGAAGCTACGCAAAAGCACGTGCAATCAATGGCGGTAAAAATATATACAGACAGGTGAAGATCATTATATGCGTCTAAATAAAAATGACTTTCATTTTCAAGCTCTCAATTGTCTCAATATTTATCCGAAATGGTGCTTATGCATTTTTGCACTGTTTGTATAATCCCATCTGATTTTTAATTGGGATTTCGTCTGATGTCATCCGTCGGCGCGTTAAAATATATACAAAGGAACATTACGTTTTTGCCCCTTTTAGAAATAATATACGCAAGATTTTGAACTCAAGACAAAGGATACCAAAATACTCTCATACAAAATAAAGGTCAGTCAACTGTCTGCAATAATTTACTCTTTTTATTTCGCACTAATTGCAACGAGAAATTACATAATTAACCCTTTATTTTAATAAGTCTGAACAGTGTATTTGTTAATATTAGGAATCATTATCATTCAATTCTCTTCGTTACTGTATTAAATTATAAAAAAAAAATGTTTAAATTTGAACTTTACAAATATAGACAAAGCCGTCGTGGTTTTCTAATGAAATTAACAAAAAAATGTAAAGAAAACATTCTAGACGCGAAGATGTGCTCATTGTATGGAAATTTTAATATTCTCATCTATGGAAACTTTCCAAGAGGAAGTAACTTTTGGCACATTACTTTTTCGACGAAAATTTTATTACACACATCGCCGTGGCAGAGTGTACTTGAGGATATCATTATATTTTCAGCAAATTCATAGGAAAATATATTTTTGGCTCACACTAACAGCAACAACTATTAACTTGTCCGGATGCTTTTAGTCCAAAAATTTTATTTCGCTCTGAAGATCCAAAATAAATTAAAAAACGTTTACATTTTAAAATCACAAGTGAATAAGTGAATAATTTATAAATAACCGTGTGATAGCAACGCTTTACTTAAATGTGTAGAAAATATGTATGTAAAAAATGTTTATATAAATGTTTTGATACGTCAGGGGAAATCCCGCCATATATTTTGATCAGGGATTATCAACTATCGCCTATAATTTATAGCATATTTTTTTATTTGGTTATTATTTAAAAATGTATAAATATTTGTGATATTCAAATTTTAAATTGAGAAATTTAATAACGCGATATTTTAATTGCGTGTATTATTTTTGGCAACGATAAACTGATGCATTAAAATGGCGGATGACGGATTATCACCTCATGTAATTTCCCGGTGAAACATGCTCCGCGAGCTCTATCGGTATCTACTGTTTTTAATCTCTGAAATAACGTCAGGCCAGTTCTGAAATTTTGCCAATTTCGATCACATCTCGGAACACCTGTGCAAATAGGGACGATCCAAACTTCGACAAAATCATATATCAACAGGGCACATTGAAAGATATTAATTTAATTTTAAATAATAGTCTAATGTCATCCGTGCTCTTAGTACACATATCTATTAATCTGTAAAAGTATTGACATATCGGTCGGTAGTTTGCATTGTCCCGCGGTTCTAGTTGTCAAAACATATTCAGTGTTGCCAGTGTGGGAAAACAATGCACAATATCCGAACAATGTTTTTTCGATAACGTCGCCTAACTTTTCCCCAGACGTACGGACACGTTTATTTTTTTGCGTTTGAATTCCAAAATACGAAATGCGCAAATAATGATGAACGACGACAGCCCCCTGAATTGGACGCCCACTCTAGTTGTCCGAGTAAAACGGGCACACGATAAGATTTAAACATAGAATGCAGACGTTAATAACGACGCACGCAATACCGCCACGTGCTACCTGCTGATCGACTTTGTTTACTATCTATCCTGGCACAAAAATATTATTCTTCGAGGTGGCCTTATTCATTTTGAATCGCAATATTTACCATCTCTATCCGATAAAAGAAAAACAATTAGGTCACGGGGGAATTTCTTCAAAAACAATAACAAAACGTCGCAAAAGGCGTGCATCAACAACTTTTAAATTTGTTTGTTTACGTACAATTGTTTTGATCTCAGGGTTAAATGTTTAAAATAAACTTAATATAGAAAAATAAGTGTTTTCAATATAATAACAATGTAAATACCTTGATAATTTCAATATTTCTCCGCTCCCCCTTTCCACGCTCGGTTTAACTCTTTGTGGTTGTGTTTATTCAGGACTGCAAATCAATATAGCTGTAGCACTGAAATCAACACATCTTTTTATTACTCATTCTAATTATACAATTTAATGGAATACATAAAACAAAACACTTTCGAAAACGAGAACGTGCGGTCAAATTTAACACATTATTAGATGAAGTAAAAACATTGAACACATTGAATTCTGTTCCGGTAAAATTTTTGCGTTTTGGCAATCGCGAATCAAACAAACAACCGATTGGACCGCGTGGCATCAACACTGACAGCTGATTCGAAATAATCACTACGGATCTGGCATGCAAATCGTGTTTAGCGGATGTCGGGATCGTAAATTGGGGGATTTTAGGAATTTGCTTTGACAAAAACCTTGTTATACGAATGCTCCCTTTGTTGTGTTCGCACTTCCTTTATGTCGGTTTGGTGCCCCACTGGGCAAGCTAGTAGTTCGGTGGCTAGGGCGAGACTGCCTCACCGCCAGGTCTCGGGGCGATCGCACTTCTTGTTGGAGCCGGTCCAACCTGGACCGCCGCCAAATACGAAGATTAACAGTTTCAATAAAACAACGCTCCTTGTGATCTCCACGCGTGGCGGGTGCAACGGACACCGGCGGGATGTCACCAAATTTATGGCTTTTGTTAGATAGTAGGTGCAGAAACAATCATGTTGTCGTATCGGAGGTCAAGATTCTTCCAAGACGACAATTGAACTATAATTCGTGCAATGAACTGATATGTGGGCAACAACCGAATTGTTTTGACGTTTACAATCCGAAAAGGATTAAGCAGGACAAGTTTAACACTCAGTACATACTCAAATAAACACATGGATGTTTGTAGAAGAGCAATTTATCGCAATCTATTGATTGTAAACGCATGCTTTGTCGTTTCTTCAATGCTGATCTTTAAGAAAGGGCTAACATCAGCAATTGATTCTATCTTTATCTCTTCAATCTTCGGAAATAGAAAGATGTTACAAGGAGCCATGTCCTGCGAATACGGAAACTGAGGTATTATAACGGTGTTGCTTTTGTTAAAAAAAATGTGAACATATTTATTATCGTGGTACAATTCCAAGGTTATTTCATTACAAATCCAAGCACATTCTTCGGATTGATTCGAACGGCGTAGAACTTCTAGGAAGTAAGAAATCTTATGAGGAAAAAATACGAAATAATTGCCTGGCTTGACCCAAATATTATGTGAACATCACCAGCAACCTCTCTGATAGTGGCGATTGTCCATTACCATTTTTTTCACTATTACGACGTTGTTTTGCTGTGCTGAGGTAACTAAGGCGTTTGTCTTCTTCGACAGCTTTTCACCAACCATAAATAAAGTAATCATCCAATGTTGCTACCGATCTCAAGATTCGCCAGGGACAGGTGTACTAACGCGACAACAAATGTGACAATTGGATTTATACAGACTGGTAAATCAAAAAAAATATGTACGTCGATCGTCTCTAAATCCTTTTATTAAATCGTTTGTATTGTTCGGTGTGAAAACATTTTTTGTGGCACCCGCTTCAAATTACGACAGGTGCATTTATTGATCCCACCTAGTCAATTACACACGTGCTTACGACGGAAGCTTCATTTATTGACATCATTTGTGGCACGTGAGCTGAAGTGAGCGATGTTTATGTATAGTCAAAAATACTGTTCTGGCACCGCTGATGCGAAAATTAATCCAACGACTCAATCATGTCTGCGGTGCAAATACTCTCATAACATTGCGTTTACTGTATACAACATTAATATTTGAAAAACGCATTTAACGATCGGACGATAAAGGCACGATTAAACAAATTAAATTAATTCGTGATTAAATGAAATATAAAAACAACAGATGGACACGAAAAAAGTTGTTATGACCACGTGATTTTGATTTCTGCGTATCTCGTGTAAACACCTGCGCACCACACAAGATGGCGGATTTGTAATTCATTTGTTTTGAATTAATACGTTTGACAGTCGAGACATTATTCGTTATCTTTAGATCTTTAGAATGAATAATATTTACCTTATAGAATGAAGAATATTTAAAAAAATATTTTTGTTAAATAATCGATCGTTGTTTACTATGTTTATAACAATTATCCCGCTCAACAAATATACCTACCATACCAGACATCCAAATAAATTATATGGCTGCTTGATTTTGGCAAGAAGCAACCAAAATAGACAAAGATCTTTCAGACACAAAAGGTACAAATATAACTCATATGGTGCACGTGAATTCTGCCATTTACATACATACGCATATACTTGCCACATGTTATAATAATAATTTAATTAAATAAAAACGTAATTAACACCGTTGTCGTTTATCATTATTGATAGATTGATTCAGTGACGTTGTTTATTTTAACACAGACATGTCGTCTTCTTCTCCATTCGCCTTCTGTCATCACCATAACTCATAAAATAATAAATTTCGACCTGTATATCTTGCAACACACTTTCTTGTAGAACTATTGACCTCAATTTCTTATGATCAGCAGTAGAGCTCTCTTTAATCTTCTTTTTTTCTTCTTAGATCTCCTTATTTTCGATATAGTCATTGATCATTCACAAATTGATAATTAATGGTTTGTTCAACTTCATGATCTTCTACGATAGAGTTCAAGTCTTCGTAAAAAGTATCTAATTGGTGTTTCTTAGCACTTCACTCGCCCATCTGTTGATTGATGTTATCCTACTGTGTTAAACATTTTTAAACCATTCAATAAGTAAGATCATTTGGAGATCCAACATCTTTGTAGGATGTTATCGGATTCTTGCCCACGATTGCTTTCCGGTGCTCAACGAAAAAGATTCAAAATGGGCGACCCAATTGTAGGAGGATGTACCACAATTATTATGACGAAGGTGAAGTACTCTTGCTAACGTAGATGCCATAGAGGCTTGTTTCTAACGGGATCTCATGATCTGCACTGAGGTTTCTGATGTTCTAATCCCAAGTTCTATCCATGGATTTTCAGCATCGATATTTTACTATTGATCTGGTACCGTGCTACCTTACTATGATCTTCAGACTTCGTCGGGGTAGCGTCCAATAGCTTTTCATCTTTTAACGTCAGGCTCCTATGGTTAAAGTTCTTCAAGATGGAAAAGGAAGCTTTAAATCTTAATTTCATTAAGAAATAATAAGTATATCAGTCTAAATCTCTATATTGCGTCTCAAGGCGTGGTAGGCCTGCGTTTCGTCGGGGCAGTGTCCAATCTGGCGTCTAAGGGGCAGTTCTTCTATATTTTAAAATAATAATGCATTCCAGGATGTTCCTACTACCATACATCTCTATGATGACCGTCCTTGTATTTGAATTATGGGCCACTTGCATTACTCTGGTTTTACAACGATGATCGTGGAATTCTTTAGTAGTCAGTATACTCTATGGCCCTTCTTTCTTCTACGAAGACAATAGCCGTTGACCGCTCCGGATATTCTTTGTTTGTAATTACTTTATAATGCGCCCTTCTTTATTCTGGGAAGACACAATAGTCATTGACGGCTCCCGATATTGTTTGATTCCTGGTGGTCTATATGACAAAGGACGTCCCGTCCTTTCTTCTTTTGCGTAATTTATGTGTCGCAATGAATTATGCTGACTTCCTGGACCTTATTGGAGTTTGAATGCTTTTATTTCGTTTGCGAAACAAATGTAATGTTTTTAGTTTAAACGCGAAGAATGATCGCCAATCAACTCGCTGTTGACAAATGATGGTCGATGTATAACAAAAGTATAGACCGGCGGGGCACATAGAGGCCTGCCCCAAAGAGAGCTTTATGCAACAAAAGAAAAGCGACTTTTCGCTGTATCTCCACTTACTGACAAAGAACAACACTCGTTTGCGTCAAAGCTAGCGACCACGTAACAGGGCGTAACCTTAGGTCCTTAGGTCCTGAGGTCCTTATGGGCAACCGGAGCATAGCCCCGGTTGCCCCTAAGGACGAGCCTCCCCGGACGAAACTTATGATAATACAAACACTAAATAATGAATTAAAAGTATCTATTATATTTATTAATAAAATAAATATTAATGAAATAAAACATTAATTAATAGAAATAATATTAAAAAACGACGAAAGTTATATGTGGAAAAGGATTATTTAATGAGAAATTTGTTATTGCTTCTATGCCATCAATTGGTCCATATTTGCAGATATAGACGGGATAGGGATAGGAATTTTTATAAGTCAAAATGTAAAATATTTGAAAATGCGGCGTGCCACATGAGGCCCGCGGGCCGCGGGTTGCTTATTCCTGTTTTAGATTGTCCAACACGGTAGATTGGTGTCTAAATCTAAAGCTTGGATTATCTATTCGCAAGTCTTCTTTCCATCCATAAAACCTTTGGCGATCACGTTCGATGTGAGCAATATCGCTGTCTAAACCAGTGCTCCGCAACCGGTGTGCCGTGAGCCGAATACAGGTGTGCCGCGGCCAAACTTCCATTTTCGACGACATATTTATGCGAGCAAAGTTTTTCAACACTTGTATTAATTAAAAATGATAAGCGGTCATGCTTATAATGTCTTGACTAAGAACTTAAGCTTGCGCTGTCAAAAATCGAGCCGAATATAAAACTTTTGTTCACCACAAATAATTATTATTTTATAATGATTATTAAGACTATATATTTTAGCTTTTGGTGTGCCCCGGGAATTCTAGGAAGAATTTTGGTGTGCCGTAGATGAGAAAAGGTTACGGAGCACTGGTCTAAACTCTTACGTACTCTAACGTAAACGACTAAAATATACTAACGATCACGTATAACTAAACAATATATGCTGTGATATCTATGTAAAGCTTTTTGCGAACGGAATAATAAGTTATTTTAAATATTTACACAATATTTAATTAAATAATAATAAACTAATTCCAGCACCTAATAGTTTTGAAATAATCATAGATAATCGCTAGGGTAACCATGGTTAAATATTTTTAATTAACAATTTTGAGAGCTTAACTTCGAGGAGCCCTGGATTTTTGATTCCCTAGGCGCGGGCCTATTGCGCCGAAGGGTAGATCCGCCACTGTACATCCTTGTTTAATTTATACAAAGTGACCGCTTTCTATGCATTTGCAGCTGGGTTGTCAATCATTTGACGGATGTCATCAGACGGACATAAAGCATGCGATCCATGTCTCAATTATATTGCAAATCCTCTTAACCTTCGTCTATTGTGCAAGGCAAAAAATGGTAATTATGATGATATACATATCCTTACTCCATATGCGATTATTATACAATGCGGCCATTTCCTCTGGCGGCAATAAGGGTTGTCACTATATGACAAATAGGCTTTATATTGAATGCACCATAAATGTATTTTACTGCACTTCTTTTACTACCTTCCGGTCGTACCCGACAATGGATACTAGCCATTGTAAGAATATAAATTCACAAAAATTAGTTAAAAAATCAGGACCACCACAGATCTATTTTTTATCATCATAATCTAGTTGTGATGCGGATGTTCAACTAAGTGTGTTTTTTGTGTCAACCATTTTTCTCCGCAAGATTAAACCAAGGCGCACTATTTTCTGCAGAAAAGGACTATTTGTTATAAAAAGTGACGTATGTTATTTTTTCGTAAATAAAATAAATATAAAATGTAGAATCAATATTTATTGATCGAAAATATGACTAGATAAATACACATTAATCAATTCAGATTCGCATTCAATTATTTTTCAACACAACGAATAAATATTTTTTTGATAAATTCGTGGAAACGATGCCGAAAATAATGTTATGTTAAACTTAAATACACATTTATACATAATTTACATTTATTACAAAACGATATGCAATAGGAATGTTTCATCGTGATAATTTGATATTAGATAAGAAATGCACAACTGATTAATTGACGCCCCCCTTTTACTTCCGTGCACATGGCTTCAGATATATTTACACATAATCACAAAATCATTTAAATATACATCGCTTTGGCTAGTCTTATTTGAAAATCTCTATAGAGCATTTTCCCGCCAAGAGGTACCCTGTCCAAGTACATGTCCACTGTCATCAAACAAAGTCCTTTTCCGTTCATGAGAAATCTTTCCCTTTTGAGATCGCTAATGTGGTGTCGAGTGGTCATCATGGTCAACCAATCAGCGACGTCACCGCGACTCCAATTGCGAGGATCTAAATAATATCATATGTTGTAATAATATAACAAAAAAAAATATGAATAATTTTAAATGTATATATTTACCTAATGGCAATTTATCTTCGGGCATTTTGCTTTTTGTACATGAATAATTTTGATTTCTAATCGATTGTTTTTGAGACCAATGATGCGAACTGATCAAATTCGGATGTTCAACGTTTCTCACTAAGCCTGCACTCTCCATCGCAGTTTATTGATATAACCTATAAACAAATGAATATTAAATTTTGACAGATGCGATTCGTATTTTTATTGCGCGCGTCTTAACCAGCGTAATAACGGCCAGATAATGCGAGCGATTAAATCGAGTAATTATTGCAAAGTTATAGAGAGGGAGAACGGATATCCGATTGGTCGATTCGAATATAGAGCAGTTGGTGAATGAAGCGGGATTCATTTCCGCGCCATTCAACAAAACATTGTTTTTTTTTTATTTATTTATTTCGAGCATAAGCCTATTGAATGTCATGTTTGATTATACGAAATAATAATGCATAGAGGATATCCTGTTACGACGGACACAAATGCCTTTGCAATTATATTTTTTTTAACCACATCTCTCATTATGAACAATCAAACAGAAGAAAGATAATTGTTGTGATAAATAAAGAGCGATATTGCGAATTTATTTTTAATAACAATAGGGTAATTTATTTACAAACACATTTGAATATCCTTTTTACACGTTTATTTCACGTGTTTTTTTATTAAAAAAATAGCAATGTTGCAATTAAGATCATCTGAGTATAATTTACGCGTTTTTTTATGTTTACTTACGCGATTTATTTTACGCGCCATTACCGAAAACTAGCTTTTGCGACGACGATAACTTTGTAATATTCTCATTTAATTATTAAATATTAAAGATAAATATTTTTTTATTGAAACAATATTAAATAAATGACAAATTACCTTTAAATTGATTTTTAAATATATCAAAATGTGTGCATTTCCAATACGAAAATTACAGTAACACAGTAAACCACAGTAACTTCACAGTAATCAGACACACGACCGACACGATCTGCGGTTTACTCGCGACTGATCCTTGTCAAATGCATTTCCGGCAAAATAAAATGTAATCATAGCTTCTAAAAATGTGCAATTTTATAAAATAATTAATATATTTATATTTCCATATAATTATCAATAAAATAATAATATTTAGTCATTGAAACTTATTTTAAAAAATCCTTGATTTATTTATTTTTTGTTTGGTTTAAGAAAATATGTTAAGTCATGAATATATCAGTATTTATAATAATATTTATTGGATGATATACAATTTTATTTGTTTAAAATGTAGGGTTTGAGAGCCACAAGGTATAGGTTGAGACGGTCTCTACAGGAAATCCTAAATGGAGGGAACCTTATGATGTGACAGATGACGGATGCAGGATCCATGTACTGTTCTATTATCAATTTAAGGATTTTAGACAGGATGTAACAGCACGAGAATACGTCGCTCCTCATTAATGATTTCTACCAATGTCATGTGCCAAAATTGCAAAAACCGCAGATGAATTATTTGGTCATCTTTTGTCTTGGGAAAGATTTATAACAGGATGTAAACTAGAATGCTGTGATTTATAGATACAAAGTTTCTCTTCTTTTGAATCCTTTATTCCTTCAGTTTTACGATGGTATGCAGAGGTCTTCTATTGTGATGAATGCATTTTTAAGACCAAACAATATTTTTTTAATACAAAAGAATATAATTCTGAGAGAAAACACGCATGATTCATTCATTACAATTATAATTTGTCATGACAGAAATTATTTTTGTCTTTTTTAACCCCCCGACGCTTTCAGCATTTATGCCATTTATTCACTTTTCGACGGAAATGGCCAATTCAATTAGCACGTTCCGACATCTCATTGATTTGGCTAGCAGGAAGTACAAAGGGGGCGGTTTGGTTTCATAACAGGAAATGCCAATGATGACATCCCTTACATTTTATTTCGTACCGCGCTTACAGCGATCGCAAACATTTTATAATACAATGAATATTTTTATTAATAGATTAATTTGATTAAGATGTATTAAATTGTCTTTGACGTGGTATTTCAAATGATTTTTTTTCTATTAAAAATATTTTTTTCCTCGAGTAAATGGTTTGTTACGACTACAAGTCGTCGGCCGTATATTTCGAGTAAAGGTGTGCTCTGTCTAATAAAAGGAAGGTCAGGTAAACAGTAAAAACCTTTGAAAGATTAATCCCTATTGTATCGTGGCGGAAGTCATAACATTTTTTTCACTTAGACTTCCTGTCCAGATGCGGTAAAAATATAAAGTATAATGAAATTCAAAAATTCCTGCAGGACAAAAACCAGGATAAGATTATTTGGCTTAGAAACTATTTGGTTTGTAAACACATTATATATATTTTGCAAAAATATACTGAAATATATATAAGGTTTGATCAGAAACTTGGCGAATTTTTTAATTCACTATTAACAATTAGGAAAAAAATTGTTTGGTATACAACCTTTGCTTGGAATACGACTTGTGGTGCAAATAGAAACGAGATTCTTTGAACAGTTTTTAGAAAACGTCAAACCTGATGATTTTTTTTCTTTTTTGACCAGGTTCGAATAGGAAAAAGAGGCTGAAAGAGAAACATAGGTTTGTTAAATTTAAAAAAGCATTGGGTATTTTATATTCACTAATGTGCAATCCTGTTACGTATTTTCCCAATGATGAAGAAAGAATTAAGGACGTATACTGAGGCACCACTGTATATATTCTATTAAATCCCGCTTTGGTATTCGGTCTACCGTACTGTTCTATTTTAGTATGCGGTCTACCTTTAAATCCACATTTTTAATTTATTACTTTTATATAGGTTTTTCCATAGGCCTAAAAATTAGCATTTCTCTTATTTTAAATTGATAATTTCGACCAAAATCTTTAGAAATCGCATTCTCTCGTAAAAAATCCGTGACAAAATGTATGGTTGGATGCCAAAATTCTCATGTTGAAACACCTCTCATTAGAGGTCTCATTTATTCAATCACACCTCGATCACATTCATTGGAAAGCGCTTTGAAAGAACGAAGAAGATGATTTGTTTTTGGTATTCCCGATAAGCAAACTGTATTGTAATAATCATCAGTAAAAGGCGATTTAAGGTAGACCGCATATTAAAGCAGTACCAGTTTGTCTAAAAAATATTTAAACGTGTTCGTCTCTTGTGTGAGGGACAACTCATTTGCAATTACTGTATCTGTTCGGAATAGCTTGATTACTTTTTATATGAATAGAATTATTAATGTTGCAATTGGAACTGAGGTTTCAGAATCGCTTAGGACATCCTTTAGAACTGTGGTGGCAATATTGACTAACTCTGCATTTTACTTTCATTCTTCTAACGGTTTGTTAATTTTAGCTATAAATAAATAAAATACTTTTTATTTTCCGTGTAAATCAAGAGTTTAAATTTAAAACGTATTATTTAATAAAATAATAAAAAAAATATACATACAGAACATTTTAAGCGATGCCATCTTTTGACGAAGATGAGAATATTTATCAGCGTTTGGTTTGAAAGTGTAGATACATACTAATATAAAATAAAACATAAATTTAAAATACCACGTTATATTTGTTTAATTTAAAATAAATTAAATAAAAAAAAACTACTTGTTAAATAATAACACATTGAATATATATTTATAATTGCGAGATTTAAAAAAGTGTGTTGTTAATTATTGGGTGTGAATAAAATATGAGTGCTTTAATTTATTATAAATAAATAAAGTCATATCGCAAGTTTAACGTTTTTACTCTATCACTTTAAATCTATAAATCCCCGTTTATTTTAATATAATTTAATTTTAAATCCCCGATTTTGAGAATCAGCGACAATTATTATACTTGTATACATTAATTTTTTGTTTGTCATTGATCAATATTAAAGGGGAATAAATTATTTTGTAAATATAATTTAAAACAAAAATGAAATAAATGTATACTTAGTTTTACATGATATTTGATTTTAAATATATACTATTTTATAAATTAAATGTCAATATGTGTATATTATCTTTGAAAGAGCGAGCGGTGGCGAAGAGGCCGCGGCGCAAGCCGCTGTCTGTTGGTCCTTGTCTCTGGGCCGCAGTCGGCGGCCGAGCGAGCGCGCGGCTGGCGGCGCCGCACGGCACCTGCGGGCGCAGCTCCAGGTCAGTTGGGCGCAGTCCCCGGGGATCCCTCCGCCATCGCCCTCACCCCCCCTCGTGCAATATATCCATATTAACGACGGCAGCGCGACATCGTCGGAACAGAAGTTGTGTTGTGTCCCACTGCCCGACGGGAGCACCCCGCGCTCTCTCCACGGGGGCGCAGCTGTCAGGCGACACTCTGACACATTTGTCGTCGGATGACATATTTCTGCCCCACATTTACACGTATGACATTTCGCCGTGTACGCCCCAAAAATCAAAATATTTACACGTTTAATAGCATTCGATTGTTTTCATTGATAATTCGATAATATAAATCGATGCGTTAAGCGATTATCCATATGATTACGTATGAAATATCGATAAAGAGATCTCGTTTGACATAAATCGATTCATTTGTTTCTTGTGTACATTCGTAGATTTTATCGACCCTAACAGAAATATGTTTGGCCATGTGCGAACCGATTATTTTTCTAGCGTTATGAAATGTCATTAATGTATTTTAATTCGATATTGTTTAATTATATATACATGCTTTCGCGTACATATTTATATTTGCATACGCGTGTTTACCAAAGTTAATGTCGATGATAAGAGAGAGATTTATTTTTGACCGCAAATATTGAATGCGGTATCCGATATTGACATTTGGTTTGTTATGAAATCGGGTTACGAGTTTGTTTAGCGTCGTGTAAATGTATACAATCTGGAGCACTTTCAATGGCAGTGTTTGTACAAATCGTCACATTTGCACACAATCGTTATATCCAGATAAAACCGATTTCGCATGCAAATATATGCATCGAATAAAAAATGCAACGTAATCGTTTTGATATAAAAAAAATAGTGTGCTCGTTATATTCGCATAATGTGGATGCGTTAAGCTGATAATGAACGTCGATCCCGAATCGATTTACGATGCGCACGCGCAGGCGGATCGGTCGCAGACCGTTGCGCAAACCAGATGCGCACCGTCCCGTTAGCCCGTTTGGCGAAGTCGTCGGTCGCCTCTAATGTCGGGCTCGCCGTGACCCTCGAGTCGATTTTGTCACTTGCGAATATTTTCACGTTGCGTACGCCATATCGGCGGGGAGCCGCCCCCCAAATGGGGGCAGGCCACGGTCGTGACCTTCTTTGTAAATTTTCATGTTTTCATGCCCGATTTCTATATGATAAATTGCAGTGGCAAAATACTCTAAACTAAAATAGTTTCTTTTTATCGAGTCACATGCACTATTAACCCTTTCAGTGCGGGGCGCATGACGTACATGCGCATACAAATCGTGT
>JAGXCT010034960.1:0-44784 GCA_022495035.1 Philopotamus ludificatus
GTCCATACTTTCGCCGACCTTGTCATGGCAGATCAACCGAAACCGGAATCAGACAGATCGTGCTTTATGCTGATGACTTTACGCGGTACCGATAAAATCGTTGATGACCTGCAGAATTTCGTATGGCTATTTTTGAGTCGAGTGTGTCGCATGTCGGTATTGGACGTGGTGGCGATGGTATTCTACAGAGTATGAGGAGCCAGACCACTATCCGGGTTAAATTGGTGACGTGTGTGCTGCATGAGGTGCCCGTAGCTGCCGATCAGACCGTAAATTAAATACGAATTAGCCCTAGCTCCCTCTGATTATTATTGTTACTATCTGCAGGTTGACAGCTCGGCTCCCGGGCTCATGGCTGGCAACCTGAACCGTATTCGAAGGGTCTAGATAACCCGGAAGACGACCGTCACAGTCCTGACATCAGGGTTTGGACAAACATATCTCTGTTGGAGATCGCGCAGTGTCCTCCAGGTGGCAAAGAACCGCCTCAGGGTTAGAAGGCCACTTATGTATGTACGTATGTTTTACTTTGCCATTCTTCGCAAGGAAACCGTCATCATGTGTGGTGATGTTATCAAATGGACGAGCTAAACAAAATATTCGATAAAAAACTACAATACAGCAAACCACAAGTGCCGTAAGTTAGATTTGAGAAATAAAGTTCTGCTTTATAAAACGGTAATAAGTCCCGTAATGACTTATGAAGCGCATTGTGGAGCTACGCGTTATCTACGCCCCTGAAGAAACTTCAGATGACACGAATTGTCATTCGGAAAGCCACGAGCGTGCCATGATTCGTCCGAAATACAATTCTTCACCATGATACTGGTATTCCGTTGCTCTGGATGCATTTTAAAGCCATAGCGAAAAGATTTTTATAGTTAATAAAAAAACGAGTCTATCTCTTCTCTGTCGGAATACGGTTAAAGAGCAATTTGATGATCAACCTGAACAGCTGCAGCAGCCTGACTAGCAAATACAATTAAATGTGTAAGATTTAGGATCGTATCGAGTCGGTAGATTTAAGATTTATACCCACAAGCTTAAGCGGCGATCTGCAGCGAGGTAAAATACTGATTTCCAACATTACCATAATCTCTCCGCTCCCAAAATTCCTAACTCTCCAATGTCCAAAAATTGTCATGACGCGAGAAAGGATCAACAGACCACAACTCAGTTCTAAATTATATTAATCAGGCAGATTATAATTACAAATAAATAAAAAATGAAACAATTTGTATATAATGTGTTACATCACCAATAAAATCTTTATTTAAAACATGGATTTATTTTATTAATTTTACATGTTCACCTTTTCCCATAATACGCATTTATTATTTGCGGGCATATCGCATACTTTTTTCAACTTCATATTATTTTCCGTGGCCAATTTGTTTAATTCGTCCAAACACCTTATTCCCCATTCCTTATTTTGCGACTTTAACGATTTATCAAAACTAATATTGCTCTCCGGTGATATGACACCGTTGATCGCAAACGGTCCATACGTAATTAATAATCCGCCGTTTGATAACAATGCCCCGGCATTTAAGAATAAACCGATTGCGCAGTTATACGGAGCAATGTGAATCATGTTGGCGCAATATATAACGTCGATATTGTCCAATTGAGTTTGTTCGCTGTCGATTTTTTGCGATATGTCAATTATTTTGGGTTCACGAATATTATTTGAAAGACACTCTTTTGCATATATGGATATACTGCCTAAAAGATCACTCGAATATTCGGTTGGTTGGAATGTGATGTTTGGAAAATTGTTGGCGAAAAAAGAAATGTGCTGTCCGGATCCAGATGCAATTTCCAAAAAGTTGAGATTCTCCTTACCATTGAAATGATCAGGTATTTCTTTCATCAACACGTCCAATATTGGCTGACGATTTCTCGTAGCTGCCGGATAAATCAACTTTCTAGAATTATACCTACGAAATAAAAACAAAATAAATATCAATAGTTCTAAATGCTTTATTCGAGATCAATGCTAACAGTTTATGAATGAATCAATTTTGATGTTAAATCTTATCGAAAACTTGTAAAATATGCTAACGTACAAATTAAAATCAATATTTAGTTGATATTAATCAATATATCATTTTTTTATATAAATTTTATATTTTATATACTTTTTTAAATAAGAACGGTATTAAATGTTTTATGTACCCATCTCCTAGACCGGGTGAGGTACCACGAGCTCGAGATCCCATGGTTAATGTAATGCTGTATACAACCCTTGATAAAAACGTCAAATTGGACAGTATTGCCATACTACATAATTTAATAATAATCGGAATCGTGAAATATATTTATTCTATAAATAAATGAATAGAAATATACTAACAATAATTATCAGTGGAGGAACTAGGTAACTTGGAGCTCTAAGCAGTAAAAATTTTGAAGATGTGAGGACTTCGAAACACACATTAGAAATAAAATTCAAGAAAACTTATCAAGTTATTAATAAAAGAGAAGAGTTTTACAATTATTTCGATAGTGTCAGTTTGGAATTAATTTTCTTGCTCTAATTTATTCTTTCTTCTCTTATAGTATTTATTAGATATTTTTCACATAATTTAAAACAGAAGAGGATCTCCTAACGCATTAGATAAGAGAATTGTTAAAAAAATATTTCAACATTAAAAAATGTGTAAAACATTTCTTAGGCCATTTCATAGATGGTCAAAATTCATCTTCAAAAGTAAAACCATCAATGTCATTATTTTTTAAATATCTTTCAACTTTTTTATCGCATCCTTTTTTCTTTTATTGATAAATTTCCATAAAAAATATTCTAAAAGGCTCTACAACAATTACATACGCCAACTGTAAGTACTTGATTTGTAGGTACTAAATTCGTTGATTTGATTTTGTCTATGAATATAATTTAAAGGATCGTCGAAGCTGTTGGTAGCACTATTTGTGCGCGACGGTTATCGGTTGGCCAGCCTGACTGTCAGCCGTCAGCGATAGGATGCCGAAGCGACGGCTTAGCTCGGAGTCAGGGGCCGAGGAGCCGCGGCGGGTGCGCGTGGCCCCCAAGCATGCCGGCAACTCATTGGACTCGGACGAGGAGGACAGCGCCGACGAGATGCCCGATCCTGACCAGGAGCAACACCTTGATGGCCAGGAGGATGCAACCATAGCGATGGAGGGCGGGGTACAGCCCCACCAACACCGGCACCTGTCCGCGGCCTCTAGTCACTCGCTCGTGGACCAACGATTTGCTTTGTTTTGCAGGTTGCCATTACACCCTTCAATATGAGGGAAGAACTGGAAGAAGGTCATTTCGATGTTGACGGTCACTACCACTGGAAGAAAGAAAAGGAAATAAAGGACGGATGGTTAGACAACATCGATTGGGTCCAAATAAAAGGGCGTCCCCAAGACAAATACAAAGTACACAAAGACGACGATTTAAAAGGTTTGGGGGACGATTCGAGCAGTGATAGCGAAGCCGAAGACGGTCCTTTCAATTTAATAGAGTCTTACAAAGAAATGCTCTCGTACATGAAAGAAAAAGAATCTGTTCTAAACGCCTTAAGACGGTTAGGTAAATATTAAATCATCAAAATGAATTTACTACAGTATTGTATATCATATTATAATTCTGATTAATATTTTAAATATCATTAATCGAGTATTTATCTCTTTTAGGATCTAACAAAAAAATATCCAGTGCCGAGCGTTGGAAACGAAAAAAAGCAGGCATCGTCGATACGAACGATGAGAGCGTAACTAAACTCACCTCCGTTGCAAACGAAGTTTTATCCAGAACTGGCAATATGGACGTATACCAGATGACGTTTGAAAAATTGACTTCCCTTGTTAAATCTGCTTCGCACGGAAACAGCTCTAAGATGGATACCTCCGATCTAGACATGTATGCCGATGATTTTGACAGCAAAGAGAAAAACAAGAAAAATACTGGCGTTGATAATGAAAATGGAGCCGCTGTAGAAGAGGATTCTAAAAAAGTTGAATCGGACGACGAGGCCAATCTTATGTGGGAGTTCAGATGGAGTCAAACTGACGGAGACGAAGTGCACGGCCCTCACACCTCGGAACAAATGCAGGAATGGGTCAGAGAAGGCTATTTTAAGACGGGAGTATGGGTCAGGAAATGCGGCCAGGAAGGACCATTTTACACATCGAATAGAATTGATTTTGAATTGTACATTTAAACTTGTAATTATTTTTGATATATTTTTTTCATAGAATAAATACTTTCGTTAACATATCGAATTTTATCTTCACCATAAAAAAATAGATATAAAATAAAACGAGCTTGCGTGATATGCATGCGAAGACTTTATTGATAATACGCAATAAATTATTCAATTTAAATCTTCTTGAGTCTGTTAGTTCTGTTGAATAGTTCGTATAACGATGTTCTCGTTAATAATTGACCAAATCCATATAATATCGAAACAAAAAACACTGTGGTCTCCATGATAACGTAGTGAGATAATGATGTGCCGATGTCTAACCAACTTCCTTCATTGGTTACCATGTGAAGGAAGAAAATTCCCATGATATCCGAAAATATCAATACTATCAGAAAAAGATGACCTGTCGGCGCCTGTTGCAAAATATAAATAAACATAAAAATTTAACATATAATCGGGTAAAATCATACGCATTTCTCACCTTCACAACCATGTTGACTGCACAGAATGTACATGCAACGCTCAAGAATGGGATCAACGTTTTCGATAGTATTAGTGCAGCCATTGTAAACGGCGAAAATTGACTGATGAAACTTCGCACCCATTGTGGATCAAAGGAATTGACGGATGCGATATTTCCGGTGCCGAAGAATGACAAAATTATGTACAACAACTGTGAAAATTACATTATGGAAAATATTTTTTGTATTCTTTTGTTCGGAAAGTAATTTCGTTCGCTGAGAGATTAAACTTGTCGAATTCGACCGTTCATGACCATTTGAAACGCCTAGGTTTAATCTCAAAGCTCGGCATATGTGTTCCTCATGTTCTTACGGAAAGAAATTTGAGCCGTCGTGTTGACGTCTGTGATTTGCTTCTCAAACGTCAAGAAAATGATCCATTTTTGTAGCGGATCATCACTGGGGACGAGAAGTGGGTTGTCTACAACAATGTTAAACACAAGAGATCATGGAATAAAAAAGATGAACCAGATCAAAGAACTTCGAAAGCCGATATTCATCAAAAAATGTTGATGCTATCTGCTAGTTGGGATGTCAAAGGAATCGTTTTTTTGAGCTTCTACCGGACAACACAACGATCAATTCTGAATGTACTGTCATCAGCTGGACACATTGAATGATTCACTTAAACAGAAAAGGTCAGAATTGATCAATAGAAAAGGTGTGGTGTTCCACCAAGATATATCAAGACCTCATACAAGTCTGTTAACTCGCCAAAGCTTTTTTGTGCTTGACGTATATACTATCACACTCCACCATATTCTCCTACATCTGGCACCTTCTTACTATTATTTGTTCCGTCTCTGTGTACCCTTAACCGGTAATACCTTTACTTCAAGTGAAGAGGTCAAAAATCACCTGGATCAGTTTTTAGCCGGCAAAGAACAAAAATTTTATGAGCGTGGGAATCATGCTACTGCCAGAAAGATGGCAAAAGGTATTGGACCAGAATGGACAATGTATAATTCAATAAAATTCTCTATAAGAAAATGGTCTTTCATTTTTCCGAACAACCTGATAATATTCGAATTGTTAAGGATACAAATATGTAAGATCGACGGAAATCGTCGGAGTTCAATACTCGATCGATTGTCATTAATTTGTTGACGCCCATTCCCTTATTGGAATCCTTGAACGACCATTGGGATATCTGAAAATTAACAGAAACATGCAATATTTTATTTTGAAACATTAACACGTCGAGTCATAAATGATTTCTGCTGCATCGCAAATATTGGGTCAATCAAAAAAAAAATTACTCGAAACTACCCTTATAGATGTGTTTACGTCATTGTGTACTGTATGAATTCCATAAAGCCAATACTGCGACTAACAGACAAAAACATTTGCGATGTGTATGGAGAAAATACCCTCCAAGTACTATCTATACCTTTCCTGATGAAAAAGACCAGACCATGCAAACGGTAAAAATATCCTTCCCGCAAGTAAGGATCGTTCGGCGTAAAATATATTAATATTATAAACCGGCATAGTCCGTCCGTATCATTTCTGGGCTCTTGATATTCTCGAGCCCTATCTACCCCTATCCTTACGAAAAAGTGTACCACAGAACACATTTTACGTGTGAAACGGTTCCCGCCAAAAGTCAGTCATATCTCAGTGATTTCTCTCGTACCAGAGATACGTCTCTGGGATCCTTATCATCATCTCGTCCGGAAATTCGTCTCTGGGATCTTTTCGTCACAACTATCATCGAACTGACGACATCTGAAATTCTTCAATAAACATCATCTTCAAAACAAAGTGTGTTTCACTTTGATCTCGATCTTCAAAGCGATCGTCAACTACCGGACGGTCAAACGTTTTGGTGCCAGCGGCTCGTGTACCTTTTTGATACGTAAGCCCGGGTGCCTTAACAATTGGTGGTAGCGGTGGGTTACCATTTTTGGTACTACTGTCGCGCCCCTTAATAATTTGGTGGCAGCGGTGGGATACCATTTTTGGTACTACTGTCGCGCCCCCTTAACATTAACACCCTTCCTGAATCATTATCAGTATTTGCCAGCCACGAGACACTCACTCGCTGAGCGTATGGGTTTTACTAGACTCTCGAATGGTAGTTTGAGTCACGAGTCTAACCTGAGTGTCACACGTGTTTTGAAGGCTTCCCTTTTGTGTTCATACCCCAGGGACCCAAGCCGTCTTGGTATGCGGTTTTTTATAAAGAGTTTCCCTCTCTTGGCCATTGCTGGCATTGGACGTACATCTTCTAACCATGTTGGTATCGGATTTTACCCTCTCGACTGTGTCCAGGCAAATAGGAGGGGGTTTGCCTCGGTATTCGTTTGATCTCTTCTCTAAGGCGTTATCTACTTATAACAAGTCACGGTAATGAGTTAAATGACCTTGTTCAGTTTTAGTTTGTTTACGTGATCGTACAAATTGCGTAATTTGACCTTGAAATTTTGCGTTATGTAGAAAACGGCGATCTAGAAGTAAACACTATAAAATAAATAGCACTATAGGAGGGTTGACTTACATTGTCAAATCATATTTTGATTAATAAGATAATACTAATAAAATCGGCGATTTCATTTGTTCCGACCTATTAAAATAAACGAATAAAAAAAAAGTATTTGTGTTAAGTAAAGCGAAAATTATTTATGACTCGTCTTGAAGCATACTTGATTAGTTATTAAGTGGTTATTCAATTACCTTCAAATCCTTCTGATAACCTGCCGTATTATGTTCGATACATAACCAGCAAAATAAATTAATCACCAAAACTAATAAAAAGAATCCTTCGTGGCTTACGGAGAGAAGAATGAAAAATACAGCGAGGCACGAATTAATTGAAAATAATCGTGGTATCATCCACCTCGATGACAATAATGGAACAATAAAACTAAGAGCTGGAAATATTAAAATGTACATTTATAGAGATAATATATCGTAAATTATACATCTTAAATATATAAATATGTACTTGCCTCCTAATGTCCAGGATAATATTTGACTTAGCAATGAAAGCCCACTTTTATTTTTGAATTGATAGGCAACAAAGTATTTGTTTTGTAGGGCCGTCAACATCATTATTGCCGGTATCAGCAGGATTACATTTTCAAACTTGCTTTCTTTTCCGGTTTTCAACATGGGTAGAGCATACTTGTGCAGAAATATCAGAGTAGTTATAAACCAACAGACTCCAGATGCACCGCTATATAATTTATTTATTATTATCGAAATGCATAACGTAATAAATTAACCGTTTACTTACACAAGATGTTTGTCATCCTGTTTTCCAATGACTGGCAAAAAGGAAAATCCAGCTAAGATCAAACAACTCAATACCCAGATAAATAATAATAGTTTGGATATATTTTGTCTGTACGATCTATAAAAAGGAAACATGGCTACGCCTAACAATCCGAAGCTAAGAGCCCATCGATGGAAAAATGAAACCACCTACAATGCAAATCTAAATTAATAATTTGATCATAATACAAATATCCAAATGGGACCGAAAAATAATCAAAATTCTCTTTGGTGGCAATCAACAAAATAATTTCCATCATTTTTTAACACTTTTTGTCAGCGTAAAGCCAGTTGTTCGATTCCCTTTTTAAAAAAGTAATTACCTCTTAACTCTTTTAATCCCTGCCTTTTTTGCATAGAATATGCGAAGAATCCCAAGCATTTTTTTGGTAAAAAACTAATAAAATAACTAATCTTCAAATGTGAATTAAAACATAAACAAACAAGAGAAAAAAATATTTATTCTTAAAACAATATAAACTTTTGAATAATTTTTAACCTAAAAATTAATTATTTTATGTAAAGAAATTAATTGGAAATGAAAAAAGAAAATGGTTTTTAGTCAATATATGAAAAAATAAAATGAAAATGCACGGTAAAAAATAATAATACCGTTTTGCAAAATTAGCAAATATCATCAATCCTTCCAGATACTTTTGAAAACTTTTTTTTAATAAATTTGTATAAAGGTTCTTATAATTATTCAATACCTTATAAATAATCTAATCAGTTTTTGGACAGGGGTTGCGAGCATTTTTAAATAAAAAAATAAAAAAAATGGTATGAACAAAATTTTATATGCATGTTAAAAATCAATAACTCGTCATAAACTTTTAACATGTCACCCCATAAAACATTACGAATTTAAATTAAACGAAAAAATAAGATTTGAGGCCGATGATTTTTGGATTTTTTTTGGAAGTTTCACATACACTAGTTGGAGTTTCACATACACTAGTTACCGTGGGAGTAAAAGGGTTAATGTATGCTCTAATGATCTGAAAAGGTGGTAATCTGGTGGCACGAGACCTGGTGATCGCGTTATCGTGTTAAAGGATCCTTTTTTGGTATCGACCAAAACAGATAATTTTTTATGAGCTCTTGTTTAATTCACTCGAGTTGTTCACAATACACTGTCTCTGTAACGGTCTGACCAGGTTCAAGCAATTCATAGTGTATAATCCCAAAAAAATCCCACCACACACAAACAAGGACCCTTTTCTATTGTTAGTGATGGTCGAGGGGTCGGAACAGGTACTTCTACGGAAGAAAGCCATTGTTTTTCGTACAGGATTATTGTATAGCATCCACTTCTCACCTCCAGCTATAATTCGCCACAAAAACGGATCGGCTTCATATCAAGACAAAAGAGACATGCAGGTGGTACGCTGTTGATCGTGCTCCGTCTCCGTCAATTCACGAGGAAACCCAAATTGCCTGTACAATTTTCCTATACGACAAAGATGATCCTGAACTGTAAGCCATGGACAGTCAATCTTCAATGAATCTACCATCGCCTTCAGAAAAAAAATTTGACAACCTTAGCTTTAACGTAATAACAAAACTTACGTGAAAAAAATAACTCTGAATGAGCTCATCGAAGAAATTTTGATTAATTTTCGGTCCCTCTAATATATTATTTAAATATATGTACTTACAAGAACGACAATTCCAAATATATACAACGAAACAATCAAAAATAATTTAATGTAGCTGATTGTATAGGACGATTGAAATTTTTCATTCAAACCGCTGAAAAATTGATACCACAAATTCCATGATAAGAACACGCTCCGCCATAATGCAATCGGAAGTATAAAATAAATATAATATTGCAACGGAAGAGATTGTGCTGAAAAAATATATATATATTTTAAATTATCTCAATATATATTATCGAGATGAATTACTCACCGTAAACCAAATAAACTGTAATCAGTAAAAGTACAACGAATATGGTATCGATAATTTTGGAAAATTTTCTCTCGGAAATATTGTGCGTGGTATAATTTTTTTCAATCGATGCAGTGTCTTGCAAGAGCACTGTAAGGAGCCAAAAAATCCAACCAAGAAAAGACATGGTTGTGCATGATAATAGAGCGCGTTGATAGTAATTTTGATAATAATTCAAACCCTCCAAACTCAGCTTGATCAATGCTTTGCTCTGTTTTATCTTGAAATGCAAAATGTTTATTTAAATATTACATAAACAATAACGTAATAGAGATACTGTACACTCCCGATTAATTTATATCATCATCATCATTTGCCAGCCACAAGGCTCTCACTCGCTGAGGGCATGGCCTTACCAAACTCTCGCATGATAGTTGAGGCCAAAGGAACCTGAGTTTCACACGTAACGTGAGGACTCCCCTTTCGTGTCCATACCGCGGGGAACCGAGCCGTCTTAGTATGAGGTTTTTTGTAAAGAGTTTCCCTCTCTTGGCCATTGCTGTCATTGGGCGAACATCTTCTACCATGTTGGTATCAGATTTTACCCTCTCGACTGTGTCCAGGCAAGTAAGAGGGGGTTTGTCTCGGTATTCGTTTGTTCTCTCCTCTAAGGCGTTATCTGCTTTTAACGAGTCACGAGTGACAAGTAGCAAGCGATACATAGTATACATATGCACATTTGCCAAAAACGAGTCTCAAGTAGTCGGTCACAAGTGATTATTAGCACTGTCGCGCAATAGCAATCCTTTCATCATGGGAAAGACCTTCTCAGAGAGGGATCCCCTAGAAAGAAGGAAGAGAAGCGAAAGTATCGAGGCTAAACCAATTATTGGTCAACCAGATTAGGGTTTTCCTTCCCAGGGTATACTGGCTCTGTGGTGAGAAATCCATTAAAGAATAAAAAAAAGGGAAATCTATTTAAAGCTTTCTGAAGAATATGGAGTTGATGCCTAAACTAGGCACTAACGCAGTTAACACTTCCATCGTGGCTCGAAAAGAACTGAGTCATTGGAAAAGAGTCATCAGAGACCCCAAGCATTTCAAGTCAAGATATTGATGAGTTCTTCATCAGAATTTTAATCGGTTAAAAAATAATTGGGTTCCAAAAGTGAGAGATTTTTTAAAAAGTAAGAGGTTGCCATAAAAGGGGGTGCTGTTATTAGATAATCCTGCTTCTCAATTCATGGAACGTGCGGTTATTTCTTTAATGAACCGACATTACCTTTGTTATAAACCGGCCATCGTCCGTCCCAATTCTTCCAATTCTAATTCCATATTCTCAAGTGCGCCCCTATCCTTCTTATGTGAAGTGTGGCTCAGAACACATTATACGCGAGAAACAGTTCCCGCCAAAAGCCAGTGACGTTACTGTCACTTGACTCACAGGACCGGGTATAAATATACCGCACATTCTTATCTTATCCACAAATCTTATCATTATCTACTCGTACCAGAGATTCATCTCTGGGATCTTATACACCCATCATCGAACTAACAACACCCGTATTTTGCAATAAATAACCATCCATAGTACGAAAACGTGTTTCACTCTCGATCTTCGAAGAGATCATCAACTACCGGATGCTCGAACGTTTTAACTCCAGCGGTTGGATGCCGATTTCAATAATTGGTGCCAAGCCGCGTCTTAACAGATTTGGTGGCGGCGATGGGATACCTTTTTATAATATTGGTACTACTGTCCCGCCCCTTGACACCGTACTGGTTTGCGTAAAACCCTTCCTAACAAAAATAATGACTTCATTCATTCTATAAGATTTTTTTTTATTCTACCATGACAAGTAAAATATCTGAAATATTAGGAGTACCAAAAAAAAAGTTCGTTTATAAAATGCTCATAAAAATTATGTTTTTTACATATTCCATTATTAGATAAGACGTTTATTCATTATATCAAGTCAAAATATATGCCTATATGCCAGGGCGAATCCATGAACCGCTGAAAATCGAAGCGTAAAGATTTGAGGCTGTTCAGGAATTCACATATCTCGGCTCGCTTATTACAAATAACAATGAAACCAATTTGGAAGTACGAAGAAAAACTATGTTCTCTCAAGAAAGACTAAAGTCAAGCTCTACATGACCCTCATCAGGCCCGTCCTAACATACCGGTCTAAATATTGGGCTCCGACAAAGCAAGATGAGCGCCACATTATCCTGGAGAGGAGGATACTGAGAAGGATATTTAGAGCTGTATTCGACGACTGGTTATGGCGTGACCGAAGCGACAAGTAGCCGTATCGTCATATGAGGCATTGACATGTGAACGGACTCCGGTGGGCCAATCACGTGTCAATGATGCCGGACAGCCAGCCACCGAAAAGGCTTAAAGTTAACAAGCCCTCCTGTCCCCGAAGGAAAGGAAGACACAGGGCTAAGGTGGTTGGACTGGGTACAGAGGGATTCTGCACCACTGAAAATAACCGGAAGATGAAACAACATAACGGCAGACTGGATAAAATGAAGAATGGTGTTGGATGAGGCCAGGGCTCTACAGTACAGCTGTTATATGATGCGTATATGATGATAAAACCAAAATCACAGATTTTCTTAATAAATATTAACCATGTTAAAAAAAAGTCTAATTACAAAATATAGCACACAGTTTTTAACAAACTAATAATAGGACGAGATCATTTAAAACATGGGAATGGAAAAATGTATTGAATTCGTTCAATTTACAAAATATAACACAATTAAATAAACATAACCTCAAAATTTGTATGCCCTAGTCTTCTATAAGGCGGATTTCTATAGCCCGGGGCCTATCTCGGCGCTATAGGACTGTAATTGTATTTTAAAATGAAATAAAAATGAATAGTTGTTGTTATCCGTGTTTTTTTATATCCATGCGGCCCCTCCCCACCATTAGTCAGGATAATCGGGAGTGTACAGTAGTTTTTTTTCACTCACCACATCAGCAAATCGATATTCTGTCAATAAATTATCTAAATTATTAATTACTTCCCGTATTTTATTCTCTGTCAAATCAAACGGCTTGTAAATAAATTTAATGGCAGATTCTTCGACGGAAATTCTCTTTGTATTATACTGAGCTACGATCTGTCTCATATTTTTATAGAAAAATCCAGCTTTTTCTTCTGAAGTTCCATTTAGATAAACTTCAGGAATGGTACCCTGTAATTTTAAATTTTATAATATATAAATTTATATATACAAATGAATGCATAATATTAATTTTAGGATTAGTGTATTATATATGATGATGCATTTGAAAACTGAAGAATTATTAGGCCATAGAATAGTCTATATATATATTATATTAATTACTAAGTACGTTTTAGTGGGTTAGCTGAATCAAAGAGAGGTACCTTGTTCAGAATTTTTGTTGATTTCGTGACAGAAAATCAACTCAATGCCGACAGTAAAGTATTAACGTATAAAATAACATTTTGTTTAATAAAAATTGTACATCTGTAAAAGCGATATTAAGTATTTATTTATGACACCATCATTTCGTCAAAATTTATATATCGTATTGCACTCACCACAGAATTGAATGGAATGTCTATTCCGATCAGAGTTGACATCAACGGACAAATATCGGCTTGTTGTATTTCTATTTCCGGTGGATATTTGAAATTTTTAACTGCGTTTTCGTACAATTCTTTCTGAAATTCGACGGATGCTACGCCGGCACCCCAAGCAACAAACGGTGTTTTAGTTTCATCATCGCTACCAGCTCCGTGAGAACCTATGTTACAATTTTTATTAATAAGTTTTGCTATGTTTGTACAAATGGATTATAAAATGAAGTCAATAATTACCCCAGTCTGTCATTCCGTGATCGGCTGTGAAAATATATGCAGTTTTACCGTCTCCGTAAAAGTTTTCAATTATCTTTTCAATTTTAGCGATGCCTTTATCGACAACTCTAATATTTTCTTTGTACTGCCTGTAATTTATGAAATTATCGTTTCATTTTGATATCACAATACATAAGATATATACATGATTCTACAGAATTAGATGTACATATTAATTTACGCTTACTTGGAATGAGGTTTGTGCGTGTGACCCGCAGTATCCAATCCTAGCAAATGTAAGAAAAATATTATTTTGTCACTTTTCAGTTTTTTCATTAGCGCCTCATTGTTTTTGGCCGACGAGAAAAATTTCTCTACTTTGTCAAACACCCATGTATCGAGTTTGGTCGTAGAAATTTTTCCGGAGAAGTCTTCTTCAGCGTGGCTATAAAAATCTGCGTACACATGATTTCCGGCGGCTCCTTTTGCAAACATGGGCAAAATATCTGGGCTTCCCCACGACCACGTATATCTACTTTGGTTAAATACGGAATCAAAATCGACAGGATTTTCTTTCCATCCCTTAGCTATTGCCGACGGATCCTCATAAAACCCCGCTATGATTGCCACGTGTCCTGGCCTAGATTCCGTTGGAATTCTCGTGTTAGATATTCCCCAAGATCCCCCATTTTCGATGATGGAACTGAAATATAATGTTGAGTTGACAAGCTGGATTCTGATTAGAATATAATAAGAAACAGTAGTTTAGTGAGTACTGTAGATGTGGTGCAGTAGCAGGTGTGGCAAGGAAGGAGGTTGCGCGCAGGCCATCGGCTACAAGTAGTGCTAGTCGTCGTGCAGGAGCGGCAGGAGCAACAGGAGGGGAACCGAGGGCGGGCAAGGCGGCAGGGGGTACGAGGGGCGAGCGGAAGTAGACATCAAAGCAGGCGGCCAGCAGCAGCGCGTGCAGGGCGGCGGCAGCGGCTACCAGCGCGCCCAGGCTACGCCCTGCCATACCGCTCGCGCTTTCAGCTCGCCTGACAGATCAGTATTGCCACAACTGTTTTATTTACATCGATTATTTTCGCTGACATTTAAACCTGGCAACATTTTGATTTAATTGGCCTACACGCTTGCGCACATACTCATCAATGCGCGATGGGGTTACTTTACGCCATTACAAAATGGTTAAAAATTATTTTCCATAAAATATATATTAATGCACACTCAAAAATAATACTGAAATCATATTTATATTGAAATGTTTATTTATTATCAAATATGCATTTTACCCCTTTAACGGCTAGATAAATTTACATTATTATGTCACGTACGCAAATAAATCTTCAATTTCAGATATTCCCATGAACCGAATAAACATATTTCTATCCAAATTACTTTTACACAAAGCACGTGTCGCTAACGTGTTTGATGAATTGATAGTTATCACATCGGGATTACCATGGCGGCAAAAAGATTATTAATTATGTTTTTTTTATCGCTGATTTTAATTTTTAACGAGATCATTATTTGATCACGCTACTGAAATAATCAATAACTCCTATCATAAAAATGTTTGTGACTAATCTTTATCTATATTTGTTAAATAAAAATATTATGTATAAGATATCATCTTTTAATCGTTTAATTGGTTTATAGTGTTTATATATTTTCGCATTTTTTTTTAAATTACATTAAAACTAAAACTTACAGCTTATCATTTACATTATCGATATATAATCTATGTGATCAGTGGTTGGCATCTTTTAACACCGGTAGTGACTATACATTTAAGTACATAGGTCTTAAATTGCTGTCTTGTACATATTTTTTTTTAATAAAGCATTTGTAATATTTAATAAATAATAGTTCTTACTAGATAATCCATTATTATTTAATAATACACTTTTACTTGTACATACATACATACATACATATCTTGATGTTTTTTTTTAATTGTAAATATTCATGCAGGAACCAATTGTTTTTTCATTTTTTTTAATTATTTAATATTATTTTAACGTATTTCAAGGTTTTAAAATTATAATCAGTAATATTAAATATTAATAATTAAACTTTCTTAAAATCGATTAAAATCTCCTATTTTTTTTCAATAAACAGTGTTTCTTATTATAGAGGGGGGGGGAGTATAGGCGCCTAATTCAATTTCTGCACACAGGCGCCAAATCGGCGTGTCACTGATTATAATCATAAAATAAAATGAATATTGTGTAAATCGAAGTGTAACCGATAGTCTCCTTTATGGAACCTTATATGATTATATTTAAATTGGCACCGCCTTCCGACATGAAAAGAGTATCTGGCCTTGAATACAGAACTTAATAACAAAATCTCGTGATATTATTAAAATACATATCTTGTTATTTAAAGATTTTATTGCGATATTTTAACTTATCTCTCAAGTTAATTGTTAACTTTGTGTTGTATGTCATCGCATATCAGTCATCCAGGGGTGCCCAATCAACATATTCGAAGTGCAGGGCACACAGGCACCAAAAGGGAAAGATCGAGAAGATTGGTATGGATTGTCTTTCGCAGGCTACTTCCGACCCTGTTTCTTCAAATTATCATTTATTCTTTCAATCTTTCATTGATGGAAAAGAATATAATTCCTACTGAGGTACTCGCAACGGACCTTTAAGACGTTTTCTCCACCTTGGCGGTTATAGTGGTATTATATATATAGTTGATTAAATAATTATCTTACTTGTTTTATCTATTCAAATGCTACTTTATAAAACAATATTACTCATGAGATTATAATTTGTTTATATATGCATTATTTGTTAATATGTTATTGGGTGAGTGAAACTCTTACCAAAACAATCCGATGAAGAGTAAAATGGGCAAAACCCAAAACACTCTAAACAAACATCTTTAGCCCATGATGATACTCATGAGATGACCTGATAATTTGGTGTGCCACAACATCCTTTATCACAGGATTTCCAAATTACAAGCTGGTTTTTAGGCAAAATATCTAAATCTTCCCCCTGTGTGTTTTTTTTCCTTGAAAATTATTAATATGTCATCCAAAATCTTAATGCTCTCACTGCGCAGCTCCTTTTCTTTGTAAAATTTAAAATTTTTGATAAAATATATTAATCTTTTGACATTAGGTGAGATTTTAAATGTTTGATTTTTGAACATATGTATTTCTTTCCTGCTGCATTTTTGCGAGAATTATTAGATCGAAGAAACTGATTTAATCGAACACTCCAAAACGTTTAGAAACTAAAAATTGAATGTCTGAATATAATATAAATGAACATTTAAAGAAATTTAGAGAGGCCTAATATCAAAATACGGATTATCACCGCTGGCCGATGAAGTCTATTTTGTATGAAAATAGAAGCCAAAAATTTCAAGTCAAGAATTAATAAAATCTTCGACAATACCTTGACATTTAAAAAAAATGGATTATTCTATGAATAAAAATAATAAAAATTTGATTTTTTCTACTAATTAATGTGAAGTGGATGTGACGTCCGCACAGAGCGACTGCCTGCCGCGACTCAGGCCTGCTCCCGGCTCGGCTCATAAGTTTCTCTACTTGCACAACGCGATATTTTTTCTCGCTCCCACTCATATCCGGTACGAAGCGATAAAAAACATAGTGATACAACTCACCACTCTTATATGAGTGAATGGCTCTTTGTATTTATTGTCATACTATTATTAAATATAAGTTAAATTTTCCTACTAGATATTGACATCAAATTTTAAGCCTCAAGTATCTCATTAATATAATAAATGTATTGTGAATAATTCATCATAGTCTTTACTTTCGGCAGTTATATTAAATAATAGTTCCTAGAATTTTATTTACACTCCCAGTCTCTGTAGCTAATCGGGAACGAAGTTTTTCCGAATTAATATTAATAACATAACACCACTTAAGAGTTTCATTAAGCCAAACAAAACTTATCATTGATTTATCTTGAATCAACATTGGCTGCGTCTCTAGATTACACATCCCTAATCGACGAATTTTCGAAAATCGACGTTAAAAGGGTAAATATGTAGTAGATTGTTGCAGTTAATATCATAATTTTAAAGTTTATATTCACATTTTCGAAATATAAATAATTTTCGTACATTTTGTCCCGTTTTTTTTTAAATCACAACTCTTTTAAATCAGAACTCAATCTTGATACATAATAAAGTCAGTAACCATCGTTAGATCGTGGAGAAAAAATTGACTAGATGTAGAAAGATTTTTTTTATTCTAATGACGTCAAGACAAGTGATATGTCTAAAATATGAAAGATGATCGCAGATTTAGAAGGATTTGAAATTGTCTATAATAAAAATATTGAAGTCGATCGAAAGAAAATGGAGCTGCCTAGTGACGAAGAAGAGATTAAAATTAAATTTGTAAGTTTCATTCAATTTATTATTTATATTCCATGCTAGACTAAACCACAGACATCGTACCGTGTTTTTCGACGTCTTATCGATTATTTGTAATTGATGTACAAACAATTGGGTAATAGTTTTTATCTGTGTAACATCACACTCCATCAAATGTCAAAAAATCTTGAGATACCTTTGATAGAGTAAATACGTTGAGTTCCTAATCGACCTCAGTCTAATGTCGCATCTTACTACGAGCACATGTCTGTTTCTGCGCGATGTTGCGATTGCCATTATTCGTGCTGTTGCTATCGTTCAACAACCTGTGGAGTGTGATCGAATCTAAAGAAACCCAACGGGAAAACCTTCCTGATAATTTCCTGAAGGAAATATTCAACAAATATGGCGACGACAATAACATGTCGTTCGAAGTGAGTATCAAATGTATATTTTAAGCCAATAAATCGCGGAAAATCTATAAAAAGTATAATCTATTTTTATAGATCATCCCAGGAATTTGGTACACTCTATATATGCAGCTGTAACATTGAGAAGAATGTAAACAAATCTCTAACCTGTTAACTTAAACATTCAACAGTCAATATATACACAGTTTTATTTGACTAATTAGTAATGAAAAATTATTAAACCTGAAAATTTTCATGTATTATTTTAGGGTTTACCCACATAGTAAATAAAAATAAATCATTATTAAATTATTATTATAGCGTTGTGCGTATTAACAATCATTTAATTAAAAAATATATTCGTACGTTTAGTATTAGAAAATAATTAATACGAATAATAACGCAATCATCCTATTAAAAAAAAAATAATAAATTATTTCATTGCTATCGTCATATGTTCTCAGATATAACGTATCACACTGCACTTAAGTTGTTATTCCAACAATGCATATGTGATATGTTTACGAGTAGTACAGATTCAATAATCAAATAAAATTGAATGTCAAAGTCTACAACGTCTCAAATATCAATATTTAGTTTTAATCGTACAGATTTAATTGATTCAATATTAATTTTAATAATACAGCTACGTAAATAGAATCAATTCTCATCGAAAATATTTGATTTCGATTGTGATGATAATGTTTTACAGTGATGTACGTTATCGTTTCAGGG
The DNA here is from genome assembly GCA_022495035.1 of Philopotamus ludificatus. Classification (NCBI taxonomy): domain Eukaryota; kingdom Metazoa; phylum Arthropoda; class Insecta; order Trichoptera; family Philopotamidae; genus Philopotamus; species Philopotamus ludificatus. The sequence continues at coordinate 19,236 of JAGXCT010034960.1, forward strand.
ATTCGAACATTTATTAGACAACTTGGGATTGGGCGGTGGCGTATTTGAGGACCCGCACGATCTCTCCATCCACCGAATCAATGGAACCTTCTCGGAAATACACGATGCCGCTCATCGACATAAACGCCACAGCCACTATTCCGCCGGTAATACTCGAAAAAAGCACTTGATTATATTTTACCTGCACCAATCATCCTTTTAAGATTAAATCAAATGTTTATTTATCATCGTATTGTATAACTATGTACATAAATACGATGATAACAATTGTTTACTCGGTGCATTATGCTATACGTATTAAATGTACATCGAAAAACGGGAACAAATGATCATTTTTGGACAAAATGCTGTCCAAAAATATTGTTTGTTATTATAAAGATGATCCCATTGTATTGCTCTTACGCTAACAACGGTTAACAAGTACTTCCTGCGCACGTAGGAGTATATGACCTTAAAATGTAAAACGAATACTCATTGAATTAGATATACACAGCTCGAAAGTATTATTCTTTGCAATACATCCTCGCAACGATTTAACGCTATATTATTCTTTGTTAATTTAGATAAATTGAATATCACTAATTGTTTATCGCCGAGTGCCATAATGGAAGCGTACGGATTGGAGCCTCATCCCGGCATTTACATAAATTGGAATCAATTTTTACACGTGTGTCCAGCGTTAGTTTATCAATTGGATCAACGATCCTGTATTAAAATGGAACGGATTGTAAATAAGCCGGTAGAAGCACATATCGGTAATATACATTCAAAATATATAAGTATATATATATTTGAGCGATGTTAATAATAAATATATGTTTCAGCTTGGATTTATGCCACCATCAGCGTTCTTATAATAAGTGCTACGGGTCTTTTGGGAGTTGCCGTTATGCCGATCATACATTCAAAAATTTTCGGTCAACTGTTGCATTTCCTCGTCGCGCTCGCAATTGGAACGTTGGCTGGAGACGCAATGCTTCATCTCTTACCGCACGCGTTAACCGACGGACATCATTCGCACGGAGGCGGCGAATCAAACACCGTTATTTTCAAATTGTCTCTCACACTTCTTACAATCTTAATGTTTTACGGCATAGAATCGATTTTAACGATATGCACCGGAGGAAAAGGACGCCACAATCATTCGCATTCGCATAAAGCACATTCAAAGGAAAATCTTAATCTGGATACGTTTGAAATGAACGTAATGTTACCGGATACTGAGAAACAGAATAATAGGACGACTCCGGTATCGTTTATGATTATAATAGGCGATGCACTGCATAATGTGACCGATGGTTTGGCCATCGGAGCCGCTTTCAGTAACGATATCATTACTGGTTTGGCAACGGCATTGGCAGTGCTGTGCCACGAATTGCCCCACGAGCTGGGAGATTTCGCAGTTTTACTTAAAAGTGGCATGTCGTTGAAGAAAGCTCTCGGCTATAATATTTTGTCATCTGTGCTGAGCTTTGTTGGGATGGCCGGAGGATTGTGGTTGGCCGAGGATCACGAATCTGCCTCGCAATGGATATATGCAGCAACGGCAGGAACATTTATATATATAGCATTCGTCGACTTGATTCCAGAGATTAATGGCGGTGGAAATAAGACAGTGTCGGAGTTTATATTAGCATTTTTAGGAATTTTATTGGGCTATTTAATTATGCTCAGTATTGCACTTTATGAGGAATCTATGGTAAAATTATTCAATTATTAAACAATCAATATTGAGATATTCATTAAACGTCTCTTTACGAATATGTTGGCAACGTATTAAGATTCTGATTATCTCATTAAAATAAACCATAGATTGTAAATTTTCCTCGGTTGGATTATCGAATCCTGCAATATTATTGATAATAAAAAGTTGCAATTGTAGGAATCTTCTGGAGATTGCAGTATTATACATATTTTAAATCATGAAATCGAATTTAAATATTAATCTTTAATACGTTTTCATCTTTTCAAGAAAAAAAATATATTATATAGAAAAATTAAGTCCCTTAATTATTTTTTTTAATTACTATATTTGTATATTGATTATTTTATAGAAATGCAATGCTGTGATAATAATTAAGTCTGTAATTTTATATGTTTAATAGCTTTGTTATAATTTATTAATAATAAATAAACGAACTGATTTATGAAATATTATGTGTTTGTATTGACGTGTACAATCTAAACGTTATTTATAGGAAAAAAAAATAATCATTTCGACTAGTATTTATCAATTTAATATTATTCTGCGTTTGTATATGTTTTTTTTATCTTATTCTCAAATCTTAAGAACATAAAAAACATCAATATATCATAAAATTATATTAGACATTGTCACAATTGATATGATTTACGTATACATTCGTTAATCTAAATATCAAAGATAATTTCAAAAAAATAGATTGTATTTACCCGAGAGGTTTTTTTAAATATTTTTTTTATCTCACAGCAAACTCGAATGTATGATTAAATTTCCAAGGCTAATATTATATTGATTTATTAAAATTTGTTTATATTTTGTTTTTAATAACTGCAAAGTATTTTTATTGCTTATATAATAAATATAACAGAAAAGCCTTTAGGATAACCAAAAATTGTGTAATAAGGTTTTTGGATGAGCGAGAAAAACATCGCACCCGTGGCTACAGAAGCGAATATTGTTATTTTTTAGACAAATGAAAAAGTTTTTGACATGTATTAAAAGAGTTATTCTTGGGGTCCCCCATTGGCACGGCCAGGTTATAAAGTCGAAGCAAAACATTATGTTTGTGTACGTTTATTATTACAATAATATATTCGTGTGATTTTATTTAAAGAGGTTTCACTTTTTAAATGATTTCAAATAGTTAATTGTTATAAAATAGTTAGTTGAAATACGCCGCTCTGGCAATTCGTATCATTTTTTATGTATGGCAACATATTGCTTATGACAGCTGTGGTTAGAACACGAAAAAATGATTCGATTTGTGGTGAGTTCAAATTTAAAATACACTTATTGACAGTAACAACTTTGATATATTATGAAAATCTTGAAATATTTGTATAATTAAATTATTATATATATCAAATATTAAATATATATATTGTGCAATTTGTCATTAGTCTTGGCAGAGTTCAAATTATCGTTCTATATATAGAGTGCAAAATATTAAAACGCTTTTAAGACAATGAAAATGCAGCATTCTGCAACAAAGTGTGATGTGTCTTAAATATATTTTTTTTTCAGTTAACATTTGGTAGTGGCGTATATACCGGAATTTATGTCACTCAAAACTATGAAGTAAGTAAATTGCTACATATTAATAATTTCATAATACCCATCTAGAGTCATTTTTTAAAAATCATTTCCAACGAGATAAGATTATCTTAATAAATTTTATCAACATCAAACCATATCACTTTCAAAGTAATATTTATTTTTATTCAAACTTCATTTAATCCTATGTACTACAAAGGTATTTTTTTAATTTGTGGCTGCTTCTCCAAACATTTTTTTCTGCATATATTTTAATAATTACATCATAAAGAATAAAAAACAGTAAGTTAAAAATAAGCTCTCTATATAGAAAAAATTCCAACTCACGTAACGTCGGAGGAAAGTGGGAAATTAGTTTTCTTGGTCTATGACATATGTAGATCAATTCGTCGGTGAGCTAATCCGATGAGAGCATTGGCGGCATCACACTCGCTTTTATAAAAACATTAACCCGAATATAATTCTTGAAGGATCCGGCCTTTCAAAGGGTTAGCTATATATACTACGCTTATGTATTTAGTAGAGCACCTAATCCACACGCGCATGGCTATTCCTGCCTCCAGAGTTTATATATAGATGCCTTAGAGTTTATAATATCCACTTCTGACACCAGTGTAACGTGGGAGCCTCTCTCAGGATTTGATATGGATATAATGGTAGATGCCACGAGAAAAATTCATCGAGACAGCATCTTTATTGATCACTAATACAGTTGACGAATCGGCCTAGCTAACCTGAGGATTACAGAATTACTTCTTAACAATTACAATATTGAAGAGGATATTATGGTTAACAAGCTTTCCTTTCCCCGGTGGAAAGGAAGACCAAGGCTGAGATGGTTGGACTGCGTACAGAGGTATACTGCATCATTGAAACTTACCGGTAGATGGAGCGACGTAACGGCAGATCAGATAAAATGGAGAAGGGTATTGGATCAGGACAGGGCTCTATAATAGTATTATGTATTCACCACTGTTAAATGTAACCTTCTCTCATCTTCTTGTCAACTTATCAATCCCCTCATAAAATTTGGTGGGTTTTGCACTGAAAGAAAGTATCGAGATCCTGATTGACTTGCTCATCATTAATAATAGTTTTTCGATTAAAAAAAAATTATAAGAAACAGAAAAAGTGGTAGTCCATAGGAGCAAGATCTAGTATGGTAGGTGGATCTGGCAAAACAGACCAGTTGAGTTTCAAAATTTTTTCTTGAGTCACTTTGTCGTGTGTGGTTTGGTGTTATCGTGTAACAGGATGATGCCTTTCCGATTGACGAGTGCAGGATGCTTTTCCAGTAGTTTTTCATGAACTCTTGCAGCTGCTGAACGTATGTATCGGCAGTAATCGTTTCATTTAGCCTCATCAGCTCGTGGTGGATTATTCCTCGACGATCCCACCATACACACAATAAAGTTTTCTTGTCATAAATATTAGCTTTAGGATCCGGTAGGGGTGGTTGATCCTTATCCCATCATTGTCTTTTTCGGACAATATTTTCGTAATTGATCCATTTTTCATCACCTATTATCGTCCTGTCCAAAAAAGGCTTGATTTTATGTCGCGATAGGAGACTTGTGGCAATAGACATTCGGTCACTGAAATTATGTGGTACCCATATGCCTAACTTGCTGACTTTCCCCAAATTTTCCAGGTGGCGATAAACTATAGATCAGGGGTGAGCAACCTTTTTTTACAACGGGCCATTTACAAATTTAAAAATGTTGCGCGGGCCGCACGTAAGAAAATTATAATAATACAAAAAAATAAAGAACTCAAAGTATCTAAAAAAAAAAAAAACAACAACAAAAAATAAAAAATTACAGAAATACTATAAAAAAAACGGCGAAAGATATATAAGAAAAAAGTTTATTTAATGAGAAATTTGGCATTGCTTCTTTGCCATCAATTGGTCTATATTTGCTGATAGAGACGACAGCAACTCATAATGCAGCTTAAACGACATCATTTAATCTCGATCGATGATCACTTTAATTATTTTCATTATGAAATAATTGTTCGCAAACATAAGGTCTTCCAAAAAGTGTCATTATTTGTTTTGCATGTGCGCCCAATCGTGGGAATTTTTCTAAATTCATTTAATTTTGATAGAAACTATGTATGTCAACATTGTAAAATTTATTTCTTAAACTGTTATTTTGTAAATTCATTAATTCCATTTTGTAACTCTCCATCTTGAACTGTTTCCACTTCTATATTAAATGGTCAAGAAAAAAAATATTAAAACTAAGAGCCGCTTTCTTCTGATCTTTATTATTTAGTTCCACTGAAACTCTATTACTTTAAATGCCAAGCGCTATTTTAGTCTTTTAGCAATTTTCATCTGACAAAATGCATGTTGTTTGATAACAGATTGTTGTTCCAAATTTTTAGTTTTTTTTCAAAAGCATTAATTTTAATCAACATGTTATGAATAAACTGGCCTTTTCCCACGTTTAAGACATTAAAATGCTGGGTTATATCGACGAGGAAGGCAAAATCACACATCCATTCTTTATCTTCGAATTGGGGAAATGGATATTCCTTCATTTCCACAAACGATTGAATTTAATTTTTTAAATCATATACCCTTTTAAGCATAGTAACTCTATTCAACCAACGAATTTCTGTGTTGTAAATTAAATCACCATATTCACTTCTCAAATCATTTAAAAATTCTTTAAATTGACGTGATTTAACGCCGAGATTTACATGATTCAATGTTTTTTTTATTACAAGGGTGGTGACAACTTAACGCTGCGAAATTAAATCACATAAATAGCACTCCATATCATTGCCTATCAATGATTTTTTTTTAGCATCATTTTCAAAAAAATAGTAAAAATTAATGCTTCATACAATTAGGTCGGACACTAGAATTTTTTAAAAGTCAAAATTGGTTTCACGAGAGTTTTGGCGTAACAAGTGACGAAGAGCCTCATATCGTGATGTTCATGTACCGCGGGTTGCTCACCCCTGCTATAGATTGTGACGTATTGAGTCTCTCTGCCAACTCCCTTGTCTTTTGACGCGGATTTTGTTCCAATATCGCATTTAAAATGTCGTCATCAGGCTTTCACCGTATACACCTCATATCTTTTCGGGCGCCGCTCTAGCATTAGTGCTTATTTGAATTCTCAAAGCATCACATGACGAATATGCAGTTTTGATTCTCCATTTTAAGGGTTCGGAATAACACCACTGTAACGTCCATCACACTAAATAGTTGTCGAATGACTGACAGGCCACTTTTCTATCTAGTGAAAATAAAATCCCCTTGTCAGGTGACTCACTGCGAGTAAATCCAAACAATAGAAACCGTCTACCTGAATCGAAAGTTATTTATGACTCAACCTAATATCAAGTATCAAACGATTTTTTTTTTTTATTAAAGTTACAGACGATCAAATGCTTAGTATCGGCTAGCTTGTGATATTGAACCAACGTTGAACAACCTCGCTACCAATTAATTGAGCAGATTATAAGAGTAAAAAATGAAATGTCTAATAATATTTATTATTAATTTTTTTTCAGGTTCCAAACGTAGACGATCCAGGAAAATTAGTAGAAAAAATTAAAACCTACGTAGATACTCAATTAGCGGAAGCAAAGGACAAGAAAAAGGATTGAACAATGATATCCCATAAATGAAATAATAATAATGAATAATTTTATTGATAGGTTTTATTTCGATTGATTCTAGCGACGATATAATTTTAATTATTTACAAATGTATTCAGCTACAACATTAAGAACATAATTTTACACATGTATTTATAGTTTTAGACATTATTTTAAACACTTGACAATATTTTTTTATATCCGTATTATATCAATAGACGTGCAAAATGTATTATTTAAATAATTTGTATATATTGCCATATTGTAGAAATGAATTGTTAATAAATATTTAAATTAACTAGATTAGAATTGTGTTTAATGATTTATAATAAAGACACTCCCCCTCCGTAGTATTCTAACCTTGTCTGCGGTTCCACAAAGAAGAGCCAATCGCTAGAATGTGTCGGCAATAAACCCATACTCTGACACTTGTACAGTGCCAACAAAATATTTACAATGTTTCCCAAAATGTATACCAAAATTTGACACAGAGCGGGCTGCACATTGTGTATGGGATGAGTATGGCAAAAGACCAGCATCCGATTACGCAGTGGCCGGTGTTAAATACTACCGGGAATGGAAAAGCGATAAAGAAAAAGAAAACCTAGTTCAACGATCAATGGTATAATAAATTATTTATAATGTCGTTTTCGTGTATTCAAATATATTTCGTGTTTATTAGATTACAGAAATAGTTATCCCCGACAACTATGGAGGCGGTGAACTAAGACAACAAGCGGACATCGCTCTCTTAACATTGAAGACGCCGTTTAAATTTACTTCGTTCATAAGGCCCGTGTGTTTGGATTGGGATATTGCTTTTGATAAATTACATCTGTCACATGGAAAACTTGGCAAGGTGAATAAAGTCAAAACAACTTATTTAATATTACATACTTTTTATGAAATTTACACAAACATATATTATATTTTAAGGTAACTGGGTGGGGTATAACGGATGTAACAAATCCCAATTCAGCCTCGCCTGTACTTTTAACACTGCAAATGCCATACGTGGATTATAGTACGTGCAGAAATAACACACCTAGAGAATTCGCACAATATCTAGGAATTGATAAAATATGCGCCGGATACAAAGATGAGGGTAGATAGTTATTTTTTTTTAATTTTAGTAAATTGGCATTTGATTTATATTTTTTTTAAGGTACGGCCGTATGCAGAGGAGACAGCGGAGGAGGGTTGGTATTCGAATCCTCCATACATGGCATAGAACGATGGTACATTCGCGGCATAGTCAGTGTTGGTCCAAAGGATGAATTGAATCCTGATACATGCCACTCAGAGATGTATACTGGGTTTACACACGTCCTCTCACATGCAGAGTGGTTAAAAAAAGAAATTTATAAACGCACTCCATATTGAATTATAACATATGCACAATTAAAGAAATTGAATGAAATATTATTTTTGTAAATATTTTTATTTTTATCTTTGGTTCATATTTTTGTTTATGGGAAATTTTATAAAATGTTAATGCATTTTTCGTATTTTTTGCTTTTTTCAAAAACAAAATGAGAAAATGATCATAAGACGGAATAATGTCTTATTTTTTCGTTACAAGAATAAACATTTATTTAATCTACTGTAACGTCGGAGGAAAGCTGCAAAATCGATTTGCTTGGTCTATGACATATGTAGAACAATTCGTCGGTGAGCTAATCCGATGAGAACGTTGGCGACATTATATTCGCTTTTAGGAAACATTGACCCGAATATGAAGGATCCTTCAAGAAGGATCCAGCCTCTTAAAGGGTTTATTATACTACGCATGTGTATTCGAGAGAGTGACCAGAGTTTATACATAGATGCCCCATAGTTTTAGAGCCAGTTGAAGATCGTTAGCCATATAAGAAGGCGATAGTCTTCCGGGATTTGTTAGTGCACTGCTATCATTTATATCATTAATAACCTAGCCGTAGCGATGGGGTTTATTTGGGATCCCAAGTTTTTGATTTTTCTCGAATAACTGCTTTAATATAAATCCTACATTTTTATCATTCCGAACCGGATTATGAGCGAGAAAAAACATCGCGCATGTGCAAGTGCGAGCGAGAAAAAACATTGTGCTGTGCTAGGGGTGAAACTACATGCACAGAGCCGGGAGTACGTCATATTGATTAGTAAAAATATTAAAATTATCGACAAGATTATAAAGCATATCATGAATAACTACTTTTATTCTTAGAAAGATCATTTTTAAAATAAATGTTAAGGTATTGTCAAAGAATTTATCAATTCCTGACACTTGGTTTTAATTGTTGTCATTACAGAAAACTATTTTATACAGATACGTGGAACCAAATGGTAAGATTGCATTCGACACTGTGTACACTAAATCTGGATAATCAATTTTCAAACCTATCTTATGAAGAGCATTTTGTTTAAATTCGGATCGTAACATTTTCCTTTCTCTTATGTCGTTTAGCTGTTCTTGAGCTGTAATCGGAATATGATATATTTTTACATCTTCAACAAACGAATTTAAGACCCATAATTATTAAATAAAATTTTGTACGCGCGGACACGGCATAAATGTACGAGAGGACATAAAGTATATATTGAAGAGAAATATGGCGAACCCTAGAATTTTCTGTGTACTCGTTGGGGTACGCGTATCCACTTTGGAGACCTCTGCACTATGCGATAGAAAACAAAGATAAAAATAAGAACCTTCACAATTGATGGAGCATGTCGCAGTTTTTAGGTATCAAATCATTAGGAAGCTTTATTTATTTATTTATTAATTTGATTACGATGGTTGAATGGATGACAGAAAGATTCCAAAGCGCCATTTATCCATATAAAGATTTGATAAACATTTTGATAAACATTTTTTTAAAGACTATAAAGATGCAACTAATATTCCCCCAAGTGTCGAATCACGACACAGGTTAATTGTTAATATTATTTCAGTTGGATTGAAATAAATATTATTTGTTTTATAAATATTTATTCAATGCGGGATAGGTGGCATTAAATTAATTAATTCCAACGCGCCAAACTACCCACATAAATAGTTTTTATAAAACGTGCGGAGGTAATGGGTGTCTTCATCTTACATACCCCCTGGCCAGTATTATAAAGAATTCCCTAAATTCATAGTTTTCGTCGGACACCTATCCGACTACTAACTTAGCTCAGTCGCGGTTAACTTGCAATATCGAAAATATATGCATGTTACCTACAAGCCATAACACTTTAATTTAAACGATTGGGCCTCTTGTTCTGGGGGATCGCCATCATTATTATAGCATTCTTGCAACTTCAGTAAACACATTTTAAAAATGAAACTTAGGAAATCCTAACGAATAAATCGAAACTGGGTTTAAAAATAAATTAAGTTATTTATTAAAGGTGTATATTGTGTAAATAATCATGTACATGTGATGTGGTTCAGTATGGAATGCGTTTAGAAATTTCTAGTTTTAACCACTCCGCATGTGAGAGGACGTGCGTAAACCCGGTATACATCTCTGAGTGGCATGTATCAGGGATTCAATTCATCCTTTGGACCAACACTGACTATGCCGCGAAGGTACCATCGTTCCATGCCATGTATGGAGGATACAAATACCAGCCCTCCTCCGCTGTCTCCTCTGCATACGGCCGTACCTTAAAAAAAATATAATTCAAATGCCAATTTACTAAAATTAAAAAAAAACTAACTATCTACCCTCATCTTTGTATCCGGCGCATATTTTATCAATTCCTAGATATTGTGCGAATTCTCTAGGTGTGTTATTTCTGCACGTACTATAATCCACGTATGGCATTTGCAGTGTTAATAGTACAGGCGAGGCTGAATTGGGATTTGTTACATCCGTTATACCCCACCCAGTTACCTTAAAATATAATATATGTTTGTGTAAATTTCATAAAAAGTATGTAATATTAAATGTGTTGTTCTGATTTATTCACCCTTCCAAGTTTTCCATGTGACAGATGTAATTTATCAAAAGCAATATCCCAATCCAAACACACGGGCCTTATGAACGAAGTAAATTTAAACGGCGTCTTCAATGTTAAGAGAGCGATGTCCGCTTGTTGTCTTAGTTCACCGCCTCCATAGTTGTCGGGGATAACTATTTCTGTAATCTAATAAACACGAAATATATTTGAATACACGAAAACGACATTATAAATAATTTATTATACCATTGATCGTTGAACTAGGTTTTCTTTTTCTTTATCGCTTTTCCATTCCCGGTAGTATTTAACACCGGCCACTGCGTAATCGGATGCTGGTCTTTTGCCATACTCATCCCATACACAATGTGCAGCTGAAGGAAAGATAAGGGTATTAAATCCTTTTATTTTATTCGATATTTAGATAGTGTGTTATTTCAATACCTGTGACGACCATAATTGCATTAACGATTGACCCTCCGCAAATTTGTAGATAATTCTGAGATTTGTCGTAGAGCCCCACGTGCCATGGAAATTCTCCCAGTTCTGTGGACGATCCATTAATTATATTCTTTTGGCCTTTCGGAATTATCGTTCCACATTCTGTAATAAATATATAAATTTGCAACCAGGTTATTTGAGGTTTCAAATTCGCACAAACATTTTTCGAGACCAAATTAAAATTATATATGTGTATGGAAATAATTACTACATATCATATAATCGCGCATTATTTATTTTTATAAAATTTTGGGGGGGAAAAATTGGGATAATACATGTTTTTGCAAATAAAATTGGTCCTTTAAAAATTATGTTATTAAATATCTTTCAATAAACATACATAAAAGTGTGCGTAATCATATGTCATAATCAGTGTCTCTGCATGTCTATGCATCAATAGGATTTATCTTGTGGAGCGTCGTTATTTAGTGTCTAAGCCTGCTACGACCTGGTTCATCCAGCAATGAAAAATTTCAGGATAGAAATTTGGCAAACCACTTTCTGGATGTTTGTTCGATTCTTACCATCTGGCCTCTATTGATGCATTAACCGTTTCAATGCCACAGGTCTGAGAACGAATCGTGCCCTCTGTGCCACTCTGTTTTTTACGAAATTATTTTTTTGGCGAGGTGATTTGTATACACCGTTTTACCGCTATATTATACCATTTTCCTATACGAGATCTATGCAAACGTGTGAATTAGGATATGTTCTTCCATCTCAATTAAAAAAATAACTCGATTCGCTTTATTTTCGTAATAATAAATCGAACAAATAATCGAATTGGTCAAACAGATCGCGGCGGCCGGCTGTAACTCACACATGAGCGTGACACATGCACAATGTGCCGCACGCCACTCGCCGGGGCTGGGCAACCTTTCTAAGAAGAGCGTTAAATTTTGTCAATATTTGTTTACTCTAATACACGGGTCGTCAACCTGGTCCGTACCGCCAACTAGTGGGTGGTACGGGCTTCCGTGGTGGGCGGTGGGCGATTTTTGTAGATTTTTGCTATTACCCCAAAATCTTTTAAAATTTGGCTTCACAATTTCTGTTTTTCGGCATTGCTTTACCCATAGACTCAACACATTGTCCGATTAACTTTTTTCATTGCTGCATTTAGAAAGTAACACGTGCCTTATTGCAAATTCTTAGAATTTCGTCCTGGGAACCGAACGCAGGCTGAAATGAATTTCTTTATCTTTGCGAAAAGTGGCAAGCTAATGCTCACAGATGTGCAGCTGTTTTAGAGCAGGTAATATTTATTGTCCTGTTCCTTTATTCAATACGACGATAATCCTTCCGGAACGCTCACTTCCGGAAAAGTTTCTGACTGCGTGACTTCAAAGAATCCCGAAACCAAGAAACCCGTACAAAACAAAAGTGTAGTTTTGTGTATAGTGGGCGACTTCCGCCATATGTTTGATTGTAGGCAGTAGATCCTACATATTTAAATTTGTGGTAAGTCATAGTTAAATAGTTGTGTTGAATAAATTAAATAAGCTGTATAAAATAGGGTTCATATGTCTCAAAAGAAGTAATACGCTCGTGGCTATTCGACAGAATACTGGTGAATATTTTTTGAGAGGGAACCTCCTTATTTATATTAGCTATTATTCAACACATCCATTTAACCATGACTCGCCATATGTTTGATTGTAGGCAGTAGATCCTACATATTTAAATTTAAGTCATAGTTAAATAGTTGCGTTAAATAAATTAAATAAACTGTATAAAATAGGGTTCCCATGTCTCAAAAGAAGAAATACGCTCGTGGCTATTCGACAGAATACCTGCAGATGGGTTTCGTCGAATCACCACATAATAAACTGCTTCCAATGTGTCTACTATGCCAGAAGACTTTTTCCAACGAAGCGATTTGAGAGACCATCTTACTACAAAGCATGCAGAATACCAAAATAAGTCAATTGGATATTTTCAAGAATTATTTAAAAGATTTCAAAATCGTCCTACAATGAAGAGTTTAGCTGAGAAACAAAATGCATAAAATGAAGATGGATTAATAGCAGCATATCACATGTCAAATTTAATTGCATAAACTGGCAAAAATCACAACATTGGAGAAACCTTGATAATACCCTGCATAAAAGAATTCATAACTACTGTAATGCACCTGGATATACCTGATAATTTAAAGACACTTCCTCTGAATGATACTAACGTTAGGAGAAGAATTAATGAAATGGCAATTAACGTTGAAAGAAAGCTTGTTACTATTCTACAAAACACTTCATTTTCCATACAACTGGACGAGTCTACTATTGCGGATAATAATTCTCTACTAATGGTATATGTACGATACTTGGATGATATTAATGAACTGCAAGAAGAAATGTTATTCACTGTGAGTCTAATTACGGACACAAAGGGATTATCAATATTTAATGCTGTGAAATTATACTTTGAAGAAAATAATATACCATTGACGAATATCGTTGCATGTGCTACTGATCGAGCACCATCAATGATTGGATGCTATCGTGGATTCACTGCTTATTTGAAGAAAGAAGTGACAAACGTTTTATGTATTCGTTGTGTGGTGCACAGACAACATCTCGTGGCTAAGAATTTAAGTGCAAGTCTACACTCATCATTAAATATAATAATTAAGGTGGTTAATAAGATTAAATCTAATGCTAAAAATGATAGAATATTTCGACTTTTGTGCGAGAACAATGATGAGCAATTTATCAGGCTACTTTTACACACAGAAGTTCGTTGGCTCTCTAAAGATGCATGCCTATCTCGCTTTGTAGCATTATATGACAGTATCATACAGTTTTTAGAATAAAATCACGAGGGAGATATCTGTCAACAATTGAAAAAAGTGAAGCATGATGCTTTTTATTTGGCAGATATTTTCAAACGATTTAATGAAATTAACCTGGAGCTTCAAGATGCCACTAAAACACTTATTAGTTATAAAAATACTTTGTCCTTATTTATCGAAAAACTTGATCTTCTCCGTCGTAACCTTCTGAAGAAAGAATTTCATCAATTTCCTGAATTGTTATCTATAAAAGAAGACATAACATCAGAAGACATCGAAAGGTTTAGTTGCCATATCAGCGAACTTAAAATTGATATGATATTAAGATTCAAAGACAATTTAAATTTAAAGATATATAATTGGATGATAAATCCTTTCACTGTAAATTTGGATGAGGTCGATATTATTTATCAAGAAGAGCTATTGGAACTGAAATATGACGTAGAGAGCAAAAATATTTTCAATTGTTTCCAAAAATGTGGGAAACAATGAAAGATATTTTAATACCCTTTCCCACATCTTGTTGAATCAGGTTTCAGTGTGGTGAATAACATCATGACAAAACAAGGAAATCGTCTGAAAATCCCTGAAAGAGGAGACCTTCGTTTGTTTTTAACGAAAATTAAACCAGACATAAAATATTTAGTCTCACAGCATCAGGCTCAAGGTTCGCATTAATTATTGAATTTGTTTTTTCAAATCTCCTACATTCCTTCTAGTATTTTTTTCACCCATATACTGAATTGAAATATAGCGAGGTTGGTGGGCGGTAGGGAAATTTTACCCATGAAAAATAGGCAAAAGTGGGCGCTAGGCATAAAAAGGTTGACGACCCCTGCTCTAATATATCTAATTATTATTATCAAGTAAATCCTTTGAATATCTCAAAGTTTTAGTTAAGTTAGATGTGTCAGTTTTGTTTTTTTTTCTAATAATACAAGTTTTTCTGTATTTATAAACAAAAAATAGATGAATTTTATGCAATAAACACTCAGATACAATTGAATTATATAATTTTATCACTATTTTCAAAAAAATAACAAGATTTGAAGATTCAATTTAAATTAACACAGGACATTTATTTCAACTATGTTTTTTTACTCTGTTATAAGATATAAATATATTTTTTGCATTTACTATCCAATAATGTTAAAGTTTAAGTATATACCTGGTGTACATTTAGGTGGTTCCTTGTTCCAATTACCATTGATGCACACCAATACTGGAAGTACGGGGACGGAAGGCGAGTAAGATTCCTTGCATTTAGATTCAACAGTTGTGCCGTTTTTTAATGGATCCATGCAACTCACTCTTGCCCCTTCGTGTGTGCATGTCAAGTCGACTGTTATTGAAATCAATGAGTCGCATGTTTCTAAAAAGTAGTAGGATAGTTAAAGTGGTAATCAAATAAAATTGCATTGATAAATAATTACTTAAACATTTGGGTATGTTGTTCCACGATCCGTTTAGGCAGAGTGAAAAATTTTGTCCGCTCAACTTGTAACCATGATTACATGTGTAAGTAATTATCGATAAATTTGGGACCACGTCTCCTGTGGTGAGCAAGGCGTCTTCAGTATAAACATATTGGCCGTTAATATCATAGTCCGGTAGAACACATCTTCCATCTGTAGTTATTGGTATGTATTGACTAAAACACACAAAATTATATACCATTATGGAATTAGAAATATTTTAAAACATTTTGTCTTTACCCCCATTGTCTAGGTCTGCACACTGGGGATGGTTTGTCCCAAACGCCTTCGACACAGGTTCTGTTCGGTATGATGGAATCGCTGAAGAAAGATGGCTTACAATCTCCGGTAGCACTTGACCCATGGTTCATCGGCTCTATACATGATATTTTTCTCTTGCCATACGGCCTCGTTTCACGGTCTATCTCGCATGCAAATTTAACATGTGGTACAATAAGTGGGGGACACATTTCTATAATCCGATAATATAAATAGATTAAAAAATGAGGTCTGTTTAATATTTTAAACTATAACAATTTTTTATAAAAGTGATAATGTACAAAGGGATTTTTAGAGAAAGTCCTTAATTTTATTGTAAGAGGAGGGCAGATTTCTGCAATACAATAGTTTGAAGAATTAAAAAATGAGAACTCAACTTTAACCGATTATTATAAAAGTGATAATGAATAAATCCATTCCTGAAGAAAGTCTTTTGTTTTGCGCACCTAGATTTATTTATTTACGTAAAGTAGTGATATAGATTATACACTTGACCTAATGAATAATCTCTATCTAGACTCTAGACCGATTCGTAAGATATAAAATTAATCATTTTTTGGTCAACTTAGACAAAACAAAAAAGGTTTTTTTTCTTGACCCCAAGGTTTTCTCCAACATTTCACTTAATAGATTAATCCGTTAAGTCCTAGAATTACGTACTATGGCACTTGTTTAACGTTCCCCATCCTTTTATACCATTGCAATTAGCATAATCCTCTTTGTTTCTTGTTGCATATCCTTCATCACACTCCGTGAAAAGCACGGCATATCCCGGAAGCTCATCGCCTGGTAAAATATCTCGATTGCTTCCAGCAATATATCTTCCATTAGGAGGATGCTCTGGCATTTTGCATGTGCCAGCATCGAATAATAAATGAGTTGCAGATCTACATTTTAGAAACAAAGAAATTTATAAATTTAAAAAACAGAATAATCTTAGTCCTTGCGTTATTATAAATAATTAAAATTAAAAGTAGGTAAATTTTACTTATCCGATACGATATTCAATTGAACATCCATGATGCGTTTAACGTGTTAATTATAAATAATAACAAATTAAAAGTATTTCAATTGTACTCACCCAAGAACATATTTGATTGCACATCTAGGTAATGGATTATCCCAGACGCCGTCATTACATCGCAGCTGAACTAGGGGCGTATCTGGGAAATACTTATATTTGCACGAAGACGTTGCAATGGTTCCCGATGGCTGTTGAACTTCACACGCTGATGTTAGACCCGATGGTTGCACGCATGAGTACTTGACGGTCGGTGAAGCCAATGGATCACACAATTCTATCAATTGTAATATAAACACTAAGGTTAACAAAGCCAAACTAAGCAAACCAATAGGGCTATACAGATGAATGCAGTCTTACATTCTTGTAGTGTTAAAAATCGCGCTCAAAAATACATGGAGCTCATAGAAAATCATAAATCCGTAAACAAAAATAGAAAAGACGGGTTAAAAAAGACCTAGATCTCATAAAAAATGCAGGGATGCGTCTTGAAAAAACTGCAATAGCAATAACCCTATTGTAGGATCCTGGCATCATCCAAAACCCTTCTCCATTTTATCCGGTCTGCCACTACGTCGCTCCATCTTCCGGTAAGTTTCAATGATGCAGTATCCCTCTGCACACAGTCCAACCACCTCAGCCTTGGTCTTCCTTTCCTCCGGGGACAGGAAGGCTTGTTAACCATAAGCTTTTTCGGTGGCTGACGGTCCAGCATCCTTGATACGCGATAGTCCCAACGGAGTCTGGCCACTCTGACGACGGCTGTGACCGGTATATCCTTGTTTAGTCGGTACAGCTCCTCGTTACTTCCGATACGCCATTGCCCGTTGTCGAATACGGTTCCAAATATTTGTCTCAGCATTCTCCTCTCCAGAATGTCCAGTTGTCGCTCATCTTCTTTTGTCAAAGCCCAACAATCAGATGTTAGGATGGGCCTAATGTGAGTCTTGTAGATCTTGACTTTGGCCTTCTTTGGGGGAATCTCGACCATAGATGCTTTTGAAGTCTAAAGTACTCCCGTTTTCCAGCATGGTTCTTCTTCGTACTTCCAAATTGGTTTCATTGTTATTTGTAATAAGTGAGCCGAGATATGTAAACTCCTGGACGGCCTCGAAGCTGTACTCTTCGACTCTCAGGAGTTTCAAGGTTCGTCTTTGGCATATTGGCATGTATTTTGTCATGGACTCATTAATCCTTAGTCTCATGCTAGTTGCCACTCTTATTATTCGCTGGCATGCGTCCATGAGAGCCGGCCGAGATCTGACCATAATGTCGTCCGCATAGGCAAGAAGCTGCATCGATTTATTAACCGATCCGTCATGGCGGCTCGAAACCAACGCCGCTGGCCTATGGTGTCTATTTTGTATAACATTAATTTATGAAAATATACCCCAAAAACTTCAAGTCAAGAATTGATAAATTCTTCGACAATGGTTTGACAGAAAAATGAATTATTTTATGAATAAAAATAGTTATTCGTGATATATATTGGTAGAAAAATCCAAAATATCGATCTAATTTTGATTTTTTCTACTAACTAATGGGACGCAGAAGTAACGTGCGCACAGAGCGACGGCCCACTGCGACTGTGGTCCACACTAGGTGTGACGCTACTCGTGTTCTTCAAGTATGAAGCCCACTGAGGGCACTGCCTTGGAATCGGTTTATTTGTGGATTGGGGGCAACGGGATATGGTGGATGGGAACGACGGGGGTTTGGGAGGTAATGGTCCGACGCACAGCTTCCCGCTCTATGACTTCGTTCTTCCTTACCGACCACTCGACTCAAGGAGTGTCCACACGCCGCACGTGCCGAGGAAATCACCCCTCCACTCTGACACGTGTGCGGTTTCACTCATACTTGCACATGCGCGATGTTTTTTTGTCTCTCGCACCCGAAACGGAACGAATAGAAACGCATATTGTTGTTTTTATTTATATTTCGCAATTGCGTGTCGCTGTTGAATTTTCGCGTTTTAGGGGTACTGGCTCCGAGGATAATTAAATCTGACTCCATGTGTTTTAAGACGTTTATTAATAACAAAATCTTAAGAAATAAATGACAATTGTGCAAATTTGAATTGACTCGTCGATCGCGTCAGTTTCGATATGGTAAAACACGGACACGATACGATGACTGCTGATGTTGATCCGCCGATACCCCAGTCGGCGAGCAAAATATATCTGATGTCAGCTGTGGACACAGATAACCAATTATACGTCAGCTTACGACGAAGATCCAGGTCTTGACGTACTGACGATATGCCAGAGAACAAATATGGCGATCGCGTCGTCTTCAGTGCGTAGAAGTGATGACGTCGATCTGCCCGTCTCTGCTTGGTTCCAACGACTTTTCCAGTCGGTTGGTGTCGAAGATGATATGGCACCAAAAGGCCAATGATGTCCGATGAGGTGAAGGGCGACGGTCGCTTCACAATATGCCACTTACGATGAAGAAGAGCCTCAGAGGCGTAAGTTCGCAGTGCAGATTGCTGCCTTGGCGGATGCCTAAGGACAGCTGTAGCCTCAATCGGAGAGAGCGTGGCATTCCCGACATGCAACTAGCTCGGTCGGTATCTTCGATGATACACACGGGTTTTAGCAGTAAACCCGGACTCTGGCGAAAAACAATTTTGCACGGGTATTTAACCCGTGGATCAACTACCCCCGCTTGATCTCCAGGCGTGGGCAGCCTGTGATTCGTCGGGGCAGTGTCCAAAATGGCGTATTAGGGGCGGTTCTTCTATTTCCCAGAATAATGCATTCCAGGATGTTCCCACGTCCATAAATATTTATGATGACCGGCCTTGTATTCGATTTGTGGGCCACCTGCATTACTCTAGTTTTTTGCAACGATGATTCAAATACCTTCACAACAGCCGTTGACCTACCCGGATATTCTTTTATTTAAATACCACATGCACTTCTTTCTTTTGGGGAAGATACAATAGTCATTGTCGGCTCCCGATATTATTTGTTTCTCATCTGGCTCTGACAAAGGACGTCCCGTCCTTTGTCCTTCTTCGTATTTTTTTGTTGCACTAAATTGTGCTGGCTTCCGGATCTTATTGGATATTGAATGCTTTTGTCACATTTGCACAATGTGGTGATTTTAAATTCTTAATAATCTTATATTAACCGCGAATCATAACCGCTACACCGTCAATAATTAATCGGTTATACGAAATTATAAAGTAAACCAACAAAATGGCGATACTTTAGATAAAATATATCCACATACAGTAATACCCCCCCCGGTAACGCTAAAGTTGGGACCGCGTTATTGGAACAATGCGTTATCGGGATAGTGAAGCACATACATAATTTAGGGTTACAGGATTTTCGCAAAAAAAATACAAATCTGCCATAACTAAGAACAATGTAAAAAAAAATTATGAATGAAATATTTGGTTGCCATGCATGCGATCGCCGATATACACATAGACATCCGTGGCTCATTGTCTACATCAGGCGTAAATGGTGAGAAATGTGCCGAGCACTCGCACACATGAGGACAAAGATATGTGCGAGTGAGATCAACACACAGGCGCACCCAGCTAAACGGCATAGAGTTTACGGTCGAGCTATGCATGAATAGAATACGCTCGCGTTATTAGAGTGACTGCCGCTATTTATTTTAAAATTCGCGTTATTGAAACATGCGTTATTGGGGGTATTACTGTAGTGGGCCAAGTGATTCGGATTTTAATGAATGAAAATCGCAATGCAATATTTGAATTTTTATGAATCCGTATGTTAGAACATGGTTTTGTTGTACTTTGTAAACTTTAAATATAGACATTATGTTATCCAGTAAACATGATTTCGTCCTCAATATTATTTTTCAACTGCTTTACTGTTAATTGTTGCTGGTGTCCTTTTGCTCGACTTTAATTATCAGATTTTATTTAAAAAAATACACCTGTCATTTCGCACCATAACCTGCCTTTATAAATTTTAAACGTTCGTAGATACTCTAGAATCTAGACTCACCCATCTGCCATATATCTGGAGTCTAGATATATGGCAGATGGGTGAGTCTAGTCACCGACAATTTTTTGGCAAAACTCATAAACAGTTTATCCTGATAATATGGACAAACTGGACAAACAGGACGACATAGCCGAAGTTTTAGATTTTATATTGAAATGAAATTTATACATACGAAGACATTTTGTCAGAGATGTCCAGGTACCATTGACGCAATGTGAATATTTATCTCCATCCAGAGCGGTGTGATCATAGCAATTATATACCAGTATAGCTAGATCGGATACCACATCGCCAGGTTGAAAGCCTATTTTTCCGCCAACTAAGTAATCTCCATATTTAACGCGTGGTGGAAGCACACACGTTCTATACCACGAGCATAACATTTTGATACACATCATTATCGGATATAACTGATTCTGGACACGTATTTTAAAAGTATAAGGGTATACCGAAAAGTAATAAAAATTTACGTTAAAGCTATGGTTGTAAACTGATTTATTGTATGCTATATTTGTTTGATCAAGGAAAGAAGGCAAACTTAGTGAAAAAAAATACCGATACTTACGGGGATATTCTGAAACTAAACAAGTGTCATCGGTGATTTAAAAAGTTTAAAAATAGAAATAGAAATCTCAAAGATGTCGCACGAAAAGACGACCTCAAAAATTAGATGATGATATTCTGAAGGTGATGGTGGATACAGATCCTCGTCAATCAATTGAGGAGTTATCATTGAAGTGGCTGTCCACTGTCTACAGTTCATGATCATCTTCGTCGCATAGGAAAATTGTACAGGCAAGGAATTTGGGTTACTCATGAATTGACGAAGGCGTAACTGGAGATGAGAAGTGAGGGCTATACAATAATCCTATACGAAAAAAACAATGGCTGTCTTCCGAAAAAGTGCCTGTTCCGACCCCTCAACCATTACTAACAATAAAGAAGGTCCTTGTTTGTGTGTTGCGATTTTTCTGGAATTATCCGCTATGAATTTCTTGAACCTGGTAAGACCGTTACATCGATAGTAAATTGTGAACAACTCACGAATTGTGAAAAACGGTCTGTTTTGGTCAATAAGGTTTGGTTAGGGCAACAGCTGTCTTGACGCTGGCAAAAAGTGTTAGAAAATTAATGAAATTATTTTGTTGATTAGTGTTTAAGACTTTTTTTAATAAATAAAAGTTTTTCGCCAGCAAAAAAAATTTTGATTACTTTTCGGTCCCCCTAATATTATATATACCGATTGATTGCCGATTGACACGTCGGTATTTTTCCTATCCATGTACTGTCACTGCATATTAATGCATCCCACATTTCGGCCATGTACCCGGGCTTGCACCTAAATCTTACACGATTTCCTTCCACTAGAGTTTGATTGCACTGAATTAATCCACTAAACCTAGTATAACACTCTATGGTAGTGGTACGTTGATGTGGAATCGGAGGACACACACCTATATTTTTTTATAAATCATTTAAATAAAAATAACAGTCAATTATTGTCGTCATCTACTTACTTGGGCACTGGAGATCGACTCTCCATTCTGATTTTTGGCAAGCTATTTTCGAAGTATATTCGCTGTTATTGCATTTAAAAATGAGAGTCGTTAATTCCGGAATTGCATCCCCAGGTTTTAGAGAGATGTTTATGCTTTCGTTTAAAAAATACCCGTTTATGGGATATTCCGGAACTATGCATCCACCGCTAATATAACAAATAAAAAATAATAAGAAGAATCATAACAATAATTTAACATAATAATTATTTTTACCTCTCATCAATATTTTCCTGACAATTGAGTTCATCCGAATTATCGGAACAATCTCTGTAGTAGCCATCGCATATATATTCGTCATGGATGCATATTCCATTTCCGCAGCGATGTCTTAATGCAAAAGTAATTAAAAATGTGTATAGTTTACATATATTATATTTTAATTCGATATAAAAAAAAATACTTACAAGCATTGAGGACTCGAGCGTCGTTGTGAAAATGTCGTATTAAATACAATTACAGCTGAAAAGATGTTTATTTTAAATACACAACCTAATAAATTGATTTTAATAAAACTTACATAATAATCCGCAAATAAGGAAAATATTATTAATAAGAACCATCTTGCCCCATGTGTCATGCACCAATGTGCAAATAATCATCGAGACAAATAGATGCGTAAATATATTCGAGCTATTCATGGAAAATTTATATTATAGATCAAATTAAGGTCACGTTATCAATAATTCTTTGCATTATTCAACATGTATGTTACATGTGAATAGAAAGACCAGTGTTAATTTTTCTTCGATTTAATAAGACATAGTGGTAACAAACGAATACCGAGGCAAACCCCCTCCTACTTGCCTGGACACAGTTGAGAGGTAAAATCCGATACCAACATGGTAGAAGATATACATACAATGCCAGCAATGGCCAAGAGGGGAAACTCTTTAATAAAAACCGCATACCAAGACGGCTCGGGTCCCCGCGGTATGGGATTATTACTTGCGTGTCTCTACGTCACGTGTGAGACTTCAGGTTCCTTTGGCCTCGACTACCATGCGAGAGTTTGGTAAGGTCCATGCCCTCAGCGAGTGAGAGCCTTGTGACTGGCAAATGATGATGATGATGATGAGTGGTATGAATTATGTTTAAAATAATTATATTAGGTGTAGTATAAGGTCTTGTCGTATTTTCAAAGGATAGTTTTAGAAACACTTGTTTTTAGTCCATTGACGAGTCAAGACGTGTTTTTTTATTGTGTGCTTGTCGAGACACGTCTCCGTCTGTGTTCAATACAAAAAAAAATTTACTCCAATCTAAGCCGCAATGTATCTAATCGTCTTCTAGAAGACCTTTCGCAAAACTGCATACTCTTTCAGTTTCACTCCAAGAAAAGCGCAACTATCGCTACAAGAAATATTTGCAACATTTATCGAGACGTATTAGATGTCAGAAAATGTCAACGCTGGTACAGAAAATTTAAATCCAGAAATTTTGACCTAAAAGATGTGCCTTGAAGTGGACGACCATGTACACCTGTCCCTCGATTAACGCGATTTTTTTTAACCCGGTTTTAATCTAACGCGGTTTTACAAAAACCGCGTTAGATTCAAACTTTTTTTTTTCTTCGCGCACTGTGACGAAAAGCGCCATTGTTCGTGCGAAGCACTGCTCTCATCGTCTTTCAGTTAATAGTTTATTTCAATTGAAGATAAAATACTTATGTATAACGCTTTTATTTAGCTTTTAGTTAG
Organism: Philopotamus ludificatus; assembly: GCA_022495035.1. Lineage (NCBI taxonomy): Eukaryota > Metazoa > Arthropoda > Insecta > Trichoptera > Philopotamidae > Philopotamus > Philopotamus ludificatus. The sequence continues at coordinate 43,352 of JAGXCT010034960.1, forward strand.
ATTTGTTCATATTTTTATACATTGCACTTTTAGCCTTGTTCGTCGAGTCACACCAAAATACAGCCTCAGGAGAAAGGCTATATTTGTTTAGATACTAAGATCGAAATTTTAGCTTGCCTTCAAAAGGAGAAAACATCACCTGCAGCCAAGGTCGCGGAATGAATGAATCTACGATTAGAACGATAAAAAGAACGAATTTATTATTATGGGAAGAGGTAACCTCTTGGATCATTGTCAAGTTCTAAAGTTTCTTCTCACACCAGAGATCCTATAATTGAATCTATGGCAAAAGCTCTAATTATCTGGATAGAAGACCTTACCCAAAAAAGAATACCCATCGATACCAATACAATAAGGCAAAAATCTCTAAAAATATATAACCACCTCATAGAACAATCTCAACATCGCAAGATTTGATCTTGAAAATAAACTAATTTTTTATGCTGAGTAAAATGATGGTTTGAGGGGTTTAAAAAAAGACAGTCTCTTCATAATCTAAAATTAAAAGGTGAACATGCATCTGGTGATGTGAAAGGAGCAATGCAATTTTTGCCAAAATTTAAGGAGATCACTGAAGAAAATTTATACACACCTGAATACAGCCGTCATAAAATCTGAAATTGAAAAAAACCCAACAATAACCATCCAAAGAACTGTCAAATATAACCGGCACAAAGTGGTCCATCACTCAAAAGTGTCTGTAAAAATAGGAAAGATTCAAAAAGAAGGAACTTGAGTCAGCCACGCGTTGATCGATCGTAACGAAATGCAGAAGATAAAAACATGCAAACATCTGCTAGCGCAAGAGCCTACAAAACCATTCCTTCGCAATTTAATCATCAGAGTTGCGAAGTGGGTGTTGTATTCGAACATGAAGGGAAAAAAACAATGGTTTGAACGTAAACAACAGCCGATTCCAACCCCTAGAGCAGGATTGCATCCAAAAAAACTCTTCCTTAACATTTGGTGGGATTCTAAAGGAATCATTCAAGGGATTCCTTAATTTCGATTTCGATAATGTCAACAGACAAAATGTGGATGTAAATTCGAGTTCTAATTGCCCATCGTGGTTTCACTTTCATCGCGAATTCGTTGACATGACGTGTGACAATAATTTTTGTTAATTTAAGCAATTTTGCAAAAGTTTAAATGCAGTTCGACGCCAAATGTCCAAATTAGTATGGATATATAAACAGATTATCGAAAATCGAAAATACGCTGAACAAACTATGCAATTGTTGAAACCACGAAGTTTTAAAATACGGTCAAACTGTAACAGTGCAAGTGTACTATGGCCAATTGCAGTGATTAAAGGCTGCATTACTAAGAAAAAGTCCGGGTCTGGCGAGAGAAGAGAAAATCTTCCTTCTCCACGATTATGCGCGTCCCCATGTCGCAGATTTGTCCCTGAAAAAAAATGGATGACTTGGGTT
>JAGXCT010034961.1:0-47076 GCA_022495035.1 Philopotamus ludificatus
TTTCATTAAAAAATACGACATTACATTTGGGTCCTTCTAATATAAGATGAGTAGACCGAAAGGATGGAGTGCGTTCAAAAGGTGTGAGTTCAGTCAGATTTGGATCTAATCATAACCTTTTTTAGGGACATTTAACTGAGAATGAATTTTAGTCTTTATTGAGGAGATGAATCTCGACCGTAGATGCTATTGAAGTCTAAAGTAGCACCGGATGGCTAAGATGGTTCTTCTTCGTACTTCCAAATTGATTTCATTATTTTTTTGTAATAAGTGAGCCTAGATATGTCAATTCCTGGATGGCCTCGAAGCTGTACTATTCGACTCTCGTTCAAGGATTCGTCCTTGGCATGTATTTTGGCTTGGTCTCGTTGATCCCCAGTTCAAAGCCAATTGCCACTCGCACTATTCAATGACATGCATCCTTGAGAGCAGCCCAAGATCTGGCCATAATATCTATGTCGTTCGTATAGGCAAGAAGCTGCACCGATTTGTTAAGAATGGTGCCAGATGTTTCCATGTCGAAGTCTCTTATTACCGTTCATGTTATTTTTTATTCTCTGGAATAGAAAAAAAATCGTAGGAAGCACTACTTGGCGAATATGCAGACTAATGTATCATAGTTGTCTTGTTTTTATTAAAAAAAGAATACTCATATTTTTTATTTTTCAATAAGTATTAAGGTTCGCAAAAAAGCAGTATTTTGTTTACGAGGTATTGAAAATAATCTTCACTATCATTATTCGTTATTTTTTTTCCTACGTTATTTCATTTACTTTAGGTAATGGCTAGAATTATAATAAACTTTATATAAATATTTTTTTAAATAATAAACAATCTTGTTTGTCTATTAGACAAAAGAACTAGATATCATAATTAAATAATAGATATATTTTTAATTAGGGCTTATAATGAATAAATACATTTTAAAGGCCTCTCTCGTGGGTTAAAAGATTTTTTTCTGTCTGCAACTTTTATAATAATTTAATACCTACTATACCTTAAAGCTTTTTAGATAGACGCTAAAAGGCAATCTCGTTGTCGATATGTTAAAATTAATAATTCATTTCAATTCTTTAGCCATTATTATTTGAAATACTAAAACAAGGTTTCGTAATACAGCTTAAATAATATTTTCTTTATATACGTCTTCAGAAGCTACCGCTCCTTATTAACTTATTAAATATTAAAGTTTATTTAAATAGAATAGTTTTTATAATCTTCTTTGAATAACAGTGAACTAAAAATAAATGTTTTATATATATTCTAAGTATATTAACGACTGAGATCCAATTCAATACACACCATTGTGTAATAGAATATATTATATAACACTGTTTTAGGTCGTCCCAATAGATGCATTTATGCAATAGGATTATCAGTTTATGCACAAGCTAACTTCTTAGTATACTTGTTGTCGTAGTTGTTTACGAAACGTCGATCAATAGGTTCAAAACTTAGCATATTTCACATATATTTTATTTACTCTAGAAGTAATAGTTTATAATATTAATTAAGCATAAGATTCATTGTATTTGGTTAAGATATTTTGACATTTTTTTTAAATGAATATAGGTAAACTATGCAAAAACGTTGTATAAATAAAATCTGACACATCTCCAAATATAGTATTTCTGTTATAGACTTCAAAAGATTTTGCGAATATAGATAGATTTCGTATATTTACGTAATGCGATAAAAATAGGCTCAAAACCGGGCGCGAGCCACATTTTTATCACATTCCCCATAGGAAAATATATATTTTGGGGGGTTTTGTGAAGGAAAACGTTATGTTTTTATATTGATGATATAATTTTTTTTATTCACCGTCGAGCAATTGATTTCGTGTGTTGAATAAAGAGTGCGAAAGTGAAGTGAGTAGATTGAGGAAATGAGTCGGGAGGAGTACGCTGAATATAAAGTGATTCGAGCGCGGTGAGATAAAGATATGTCAAACCGGATAAGAGCTGACGGCAATTTCGCATTTTTTTTAGCGAAAATAAATAATAAACAAATAACTAGGGCACGTCCGCGTTGTTGACGGGTTATTTCCCGCGACTGAGGATGGACGTCGGCACGCGCCGCTGTATGTTTCTATTAAATATTGTTTAAGTTGGATATAATCTGTGGGGGATGAAACAGGGGCAGCTGGCCGTTTGACGTTATTTAAATTAAAATCAGACTGCTTTATCGCGCACCCCTCCTATGCATCGCAGATAAGAAAACAAGGAATTAATTTAAGTTATAATGGAAACGTCCCGGTTTGACATCCTCATCCTCGCGAAGCAACACAGATTTACATCTTCAGCATCCCGACGTCGGGCAAAATATGACGCTTCCCTCAGTCATCGCTGTTGATTTATTTCACTACGGGGTGGATGGTTGCAGTCTTCATGGAACACGTGCACCAACGTCTATATAAAAGATTAGAACGATAAGTTCTAACATTAATATTAAATCAGTTTTCTAAGATCAGCCAGACACCGAATTTAACTTCTCTTGACTCACCAACGGGGACAGAAATTCCAATAAAATCTGATGTCATCAAGTTTGTTCGACAATTTCACCCAACAGTATCTTTAGTATTATTATTCTGAATATTTAACTTATGGTATTAAATTGACATTGAGCAAGAAACATTTTATTATATTTATATTTTTGTATTAAAAGGGGATGATACGCGAAATGCATTGGTCTAAAAAATATTTATACTCTTAATTCATGAAGGTGTCTGCTAGAAAGCACATGGTCCTTTGAAATATTTCATTTTTTTGGCGATGGGATCTATTTGGGACCCTATTTTTATCTATCATTTCGCAAACTTTTTGTATTTGTCTAAAAATAATATTATTACTCAACAAAAATTTATGTTATTAGTATGAAGTTGTAAGAATGTATTTTTTTTAACATTAAATATGTTAACAAGATTTAATTGTTCACGATTTAGTAATCTTCTAATTAAACCCACGTTTAAAAATAATTATTAAATATACAATATAAGACAATACCTACTTTTTCGGATATTTGGTCAAATGATTTTTGATCTGCGCGCAAATGGCGTTTCACCCAAAAAAATGTAGTAATTTAATTAGGTTTCAGATATAAAATATATATTTTAATTCAAAAACAATGTAATCATCTAGCCATGCCAATATTGGGGAGCCCATTTTTTTCTCAAATAACTCTTTTAGTATAAATCCTACATGTCACAAACTTTTTGTATTTGTCTAAAAAAGTCTAAAGAATAAATATTATAAATAATCAATGTCCTTTATTGTCAACAATATTTGCTGCTGCTACCACGCACGCGATGTTTTTTCTCGCTCGCAATCGGTACGATGTACAGAGTGCGAGTGACACATGCTGCGACAGCTCAGTCTGAGTCAGCATTGTCATTTACGCGTCATATTTATTAGTTAAAAAAAATCCAAATTATTAAGCATATCAAGAGAAACAATTTTTAAGCTTCGAGTGTTAATTTCGGGCTGCCGTGACAGATGGGTTAAAAATATTTTTTTATGATGTCTCAAGCAGATTTATTTCACGCATCTAGTTTCAAATATATAAAATAACACCATATTTGTATATAAGTAGTACCGAGATAGGAATCTCGGGAACACAATAGAAGACTAGGCACCCATACAAAATTTGGGGTTATATCTTTTTAATATCATTTTGTAAATTTAACTAAATCAAATATTTTTTCTTTAATATCGCATTGAATCTCAAATACAGCGCAGATGTATTCATATTTTGTAAATTTTACATGGTGGGCATTTCTACTATATATATATATACGTCTGAAAAGTATGCGTTGTTTACAACTCGAAGGCATCTGTAAATTGTATCTGTCTGGAATATAAATAGCATTTTTTTATAGTTTCTTATCATTTTTTCGCTCCTTAATTCAATAGAGTCCTAGACTCATAAAATGTCGAGACTATGAAATGTCAGCGAATAAACAGCGCCTTTGAAGATTGCTCATACTCCAAGAAAGGCGTCTTCAATCTTCTTTCATATTCCTCCGGTTTTGTTTCTCGCCGGAGAGAGAGAGGCCCGCAGACGAAGACAATGGGCCGGCGACGGTGAAATTGGATCGGGCCTAGTAGACGGGCTCTTTGCAGAAGCGAGCCGCGGGGAGGCGCCGCCCAAGACTAAAAACCGGAGGTGATTTTAATTGCTCGAGCATAATTTAATTTGAAAACCGGAGCCCTTCGTATTATTCGGGCCGGAGGTGAACAGCCCGGATCAACCACTCAAATTTATGTATATTTGCTCTGGCTTTTGTTCGCGACGGGTGGCCGCGTCCGCTTCACAAAGGGAAATATTGTAATAAAAGCTTTTTGCGACCGGGCCTCCGGTATCGACCGCGGTGCGAATCCCGTCGATTTCGAGTGGCGACTAATTAAGCCGATTACCGGCCCCGCCTGATCATATCGACAAGTGGCCACCGAAGAATGGAACTGCCAGCGGAATTAATCGCTTCGAGTTTAATTGATTCTTTTCTGGAGCCAGCCACGGGTCTACTAAATAAATACCGGCATCTTTGACTAAGCTCCGTTTTGTGCCGATAAGGAAGAGCTTATATCCATTTTGTGTACTCGGAATATTATCGCTATTGATGTTGTTATCGGCGTGTAATTGCTCACTTAAAATTTAAATAATAATCCTACATTTTAATATAAATAAAACAATTATAATCAGGCTTAAGATTAATTCCATGGTACTAGTCAGCAGGGATAAACGTAGAGGATACGCATACAGAAATATAGAAATCTGTCGCATTGTCGTCGGTGCTTTTCAATATATATTCGAAGCTGATGTTCAATGGACTGTCCGGTTGGAGTGCGAATTGAAGGGGAGACAATCAACAGTATCCGTTTCGCAGACGATACGGCGATACTGGAGGAAAGTTCCGGGAAACTCATGAACGAAGCGGGTTATATTATTATACGCAATAAAATAATTTCAGAGGTAGAAATCAATGTCAAAATTTTAATGGCAAAAAACGCTTTTATCAAAATGAAAAAAAATAATATGCTGTCACAGACGCTCTTTAAACATCCGTCTCTGAACTCTCTGGTACTACTATGGTCTGATTTCCTGTATGGCTGCGAGACATAGAGGTTGCTGGTAACAGACTATTACCAGCTGGAAACAATGTATAAGAATCTAAGTGTAGTTGAGCACTTTGGTGCAGATCATTCGTGGGCCAAAGCATCGCCTTCTGCATACTGAAAAATGGAAAGTAGACGATGGTTAGGTAAAATATACAGTCTTAGCTCTAAAATATTCGCTTCTGAACCGAATTAGATCCTCCAAAATTTTAGCTCAGTTAAGATAGACACATTTATTAAGAAAAGACAAAGGCATAAGAAGTAGATTTAGTTTGAAGAACATCATACACAAATAGCCTTCTAACCCTAAGGCAGGTCTTTTCCACCTCGAGCAGAGACACGTTCGTCCCAACTCTGATACCAGCACTGTGACGGTCGTCCACCAGGTTATCTAGGCTCTTCAAATACGGGTCAGGTCGCCAGCCATAAGCCAGGGAGCCGAGCAGTCAACTCACGGATTGTAACAATAATAATCAGGCCAATCCATGCGTATGTGCGTATTCAGTTCAGAATGAGAACCGGATTGTCTTCTCAATCAATAATCTAACGTTAACTATAAAAATATAATTTTATTTAAGTTTTCAATGATGTATTTAACTTCCTTATTATTGGTAGTTAATTCATAGTTAGCAGTATTTTCAATTATTTTTCAAAGCTGCAATAATACGAGTTTAAAATCACGGTAACGAATGTCAATCGCCCCGCGTTATAGACCCGATGCGTGTGGATAAATGTCTATTGCGCCGCGTTTAAAGTGCCAAAGATGTGGAAAAAAGATTGTTGTCTTATTACTCACCGTGGTTAAGATTATACTAGTTTATTCACTTGTAACTAGGATATATATTGTTAGATTTAAAAATTCGACATAATTCATTTTAAAACATACATAATTATTTTATTTTTTTATTTCAGGTAAGTTGATGCATCCAATATATATTTTGCAGATACCATTGAAGGTGAATTTATGTATGTATTAATATTGTCATTTCACTACATGGTAAATAAGCAAATTATACGAATTTAGAGATCTTATTTAAATCTGAAACCCACAACTGGACAGTGCAACAGGTGCTCATTGTAATGTAGAGAGATTCAATTATTTTTTACGTGTTATTAACATCGGGTCCTTTTGACATCATAGTTAACACCTTATTTATTCAGTTGGTACTATAAGTGTTGCCATGTAGAATACGAGAATACATCGTTGTGATACATTCGTTTGAAAAAAAAAAAATATTGATACAACTTAAAATCCCATACTATAGTGTGTCATGCTGTAATTCAAGATCAAAATCTTAATAAACCAAATAAAATGGATTTATTAGGTTAAGTCATTAATAGCTTCCGATTCTTATAGTACTAATTTTGCTCTTATTGGCAACTTATCGATCCCTTCTTCATAAAACTTGATGGGTCTGAACCGAAAGAAAGTACCAAGGGTCTGATTAACTTGCTCGTCATTATTGAAAGTTTTTCCATTCAAAAAAATCTGTAAGGAACAGCAAAAGTGGTAGTCCGTAGAAGCAAGATCTGGAGAATAGGGTTGATATGGCAAAACTGACCAGTTGAGCGCCAGAAATTTTTTCGAGTCGTTTTTTCTGTGTGTGGTCTGGCGTTATCGTGTAACAGGATAACGCCTTTCCAGTTGACGAGTGCAAGATGCTTTTTCAATGGTTTTTCATAAACTTTTTAGAGCTGCTGAACGTATGTATCGGCAGTATTCGTTTCGTTGCGCTTCTTCGGCTCGTAGTGGATTATTCCTCCACGATGCCACCATACGCACAATAAAGTTTTGTTGTCATGAATATTTGCTTTAGGGTCCGGGTTGATCTTTATTTACCCAGGTGATCCATTTTTCATCACCTGCTATTGTCCTGTCCAAAAAAGGCTCGATTTTATACCGTGAGAGAAGACTTGTGGCAATAGACATTCAGTATGCCTTATTTCGGTCACTGGGATTATGTGGTACCCCTATACCATGACTTTCCCCAAATTTTCCAGGTGGCGATAGACTATAGATTGTGATGTATTGAATCTCTCTGCCAACTCCCTTGTTGTTTGACGTGGATTTTGTTCCAATATCGCATTTAAAATTTAGTCATCTAAGTTGGAAAGGCGACCCTCCCTTGGTTCATCTTTCAAAGACTCTTCTCCCGATAGGTTACCAGGCTTTCACTGTATACACTGAATATCTTTTCAGCCGTCGCTCTAGCAGTAGTGCCTTGCTTGAATTCCCAAAGCATCACATGACGAATATATACTTTTTAATTTACCATTTTAATGATCCGGAATAACACCACGTTAATGTCCACCACACTAAATACCTGTAGAATGACTGACAGGCCACTTATCTATCTAGTTAAAACAAAAATCCTCTCGTTGGGTGACTCACTGCAAGTAAATCCAAACAATACAAAACCGCCCACCTGAATCGGAAGTTATCAATGACTTAATATGCCTAAATTGATATTGTAATTCACACACTACACTTAACTTTACTTATTTTATTCATTGTTACTTTTCATATACACGGAGTACACTATAAGTTATAACTGTTTGTTCTTTTTTGTTAATAACATGTCTTTTCGTTATTTGTATAACTTATTTAGAATTGTCATATCCAGAAATACATCTGCAGAAGTTATATAAAGTATATTTTATTTATAATTAACCGCCATCATTCTTGCAAAGCCCCGGATTCGGAATCCGCGCGTCACGCATAGTTGTGTTCGCATCTCCCGCATACTGCTCTGCTAATTTACATACGCTGTAACCGAATGAAGCACTCGCAAACTTTGAAGGACCACACCCCGCAAATTATGAGGGTCGGTAAAACTTTCGCATTAGATAAATCATTAACAAGGACCGCCGGGGGTCGGGGGATGTCGCTTTTTTCATCCCGAAAAAGTGATATTTCGGGGGCGCGTAAGTGGCGCCATTGTCGGGGAGCGGCCGTTACGCGCGGCAATAACGACCGTTACACAATACGCACTTCCGCGCCGCTACAACGAGCGTCCTCCTTTTATGCAAATAAGATTAACTACGACCCCGATACAAGAGGGCCGCCGTGTATGTTATCGTTATTTATGAACGTGTGAGCCTTTAACAGCCGCTCGGCTACCCGGGCGCCGCGAGAGGAATACAAGTGTTCGACAATGTGCTACGGTTTCCTTAACTATCCTGTCGACACCAAACTAGTTAATGTTGTTCAAACGTTTCGTTTAAAATTGCATGTGTGTGGGATGTGGAGATCGTTTGCTCTCGTATATTCTATATACGGAAACACAACATTATGTAATCGTCTGGATTTAACAACAATTATATTTTAATTAGAATGTTACTCATTCATAGTTCAAAAAATCATACAAATATTTTATGCAATCCATTTCCCAACTTTATATAAACATAATCATTTGCCAGTCATGAAAATATTACTCGCTGGACATGTGGGCCATTCCGGCCTCTTAAATGGCAGTCAAGGATTAAAAAACCTGGGTCTCAGACGTGACGTGAGTGCTCCGCTCTTGTTTTTATACCACGGAGACCCCATCCGTCTTGGTGTGCGGTTTTTTATAAAGAATTTTCTTTCCATTGAATATTCCTAGATTAATATAGCACTCTAAGGCGTAATAAGACGGTGCAAATACTTGCTTATGCGGAAGACATAGACATTGTGGCTAAATCTCTGGGAAGTACTTAATGATGCACCCCAGTAAATAATGAGAACAGGAATTGCCATTGGATTGAGGATCAACTAGATCGAAATTCATACCCATATGCTAAGGACGAATCCTTGAACTCTTTAGAGTCGATAAGTACAGATTCAAGACCGTCTAGGAATTCATATATATCAGCTCACTTATTACAAATAATACATACCTTCAACAGTATCTAAGGTCAAGATTTCCCCCAAGGAAGACTAAAATCAAGCCCTAAATAAACCACATTAAGCCCACCCTAACATACGGGTCAGAATGTTGCAATTTGACAAAACAAGATGAAACAACTGAACATCTTGGAGAGAAGGATTTTCAGATAAATATTTGGGGCCGTATTTGACAACAAAAATGGCGTATCTGAAGCAATGAGAAGCTGAACTGACTATACAAGGATATACCGGTCAGAGCTGTTGTCAGAATAGCCAGACTTCAGTGGACCGGTCATGTGTCAAGGATACAGGACAGTCTACCGCAGAAAAGGCTTATGGTTAACAAGCCTTTCTAATCCCGGAGGAAAGGAAGACCACGGCTGAGGTAGTTGGATTATGTACAGAAGGACACTGCATCATTGAAACTCACCGGAAGATGAATCGATGTGGCGGCAGACCAGATAAACGGAGAAGGGTGTTAGATGAGGCCAGGGCTCTAAAATAGAGCTGTTGCGCCTATGATGATGATAGAGAATAGACGTGTATCTTTAACCATTGACGGTATCGGATTAACCCCCCCTCCCCACTGTGTCTAGACAAGTTAGAGAGGGTTTGTCTCGGTATTCGTACATATCTCCTGATGGCACGTTGGCATGTAACAAGTTGTAAGCGAGAGATGATTCTGTTGTAACTGTAAATCTACTACATAGTTCTACTTGGGGCCTTTCTGTAATTTTTTTATATTTTTCGCGGGAATATAATATGTAACAATTTTATTTTCGATTAGCACGGGTATCTTTTATCGCTTCGTACCGGATATGAGCGAGAAAAAATATCGTGCTGTGCAAGTGGAGAAACCACATGCGCCAAATTTACTAACAATATGTATCATAGATTGTTGGATTGTTGGATTGAAATCCAAGTAATTATTTATCTTAAACACAACAACAGATTAAATAACAGGTATAATAATTAAGCACTTAAAATAAATATAATCTCATATTGCAATCTATTTGAGTTTTCAATGGTTTCCAATTGTAAAAAAAGTATGGGTATAATTTTATGGGACCATTTCATCTCGATAATTATTTTCAGATCGTTTCGAGTCATGAATTACATTTGATTTGAATCCGTTATCACCAGAACCCGAAGCAAAGTAATTTGCTTTTAAAATTACTTTCGCCACCGTTGATTTCTTAATCGCCTCATAAATTTAAACAAGCAGATTAGGCATTACCGCTAATTAATTAGTTGTAATCTTGCCGCCGCTGCGCACGCGTGCCACCGTTTTTCCCACGACTTTCCCCGTATATGTATGGACGTAATCATATTCCCCATAAATGTCCATTAAAATAATGGGATAATAAATCAGGACGGTGTTTAAGGTCACGAGCGTGCCTGGAGCCGGCCCAGGCGGATTAGGCTCCCAGGGATTTTACTACAAATAATTAACTAATTATATGAGAAATTAATCTCACTTCCTGTGCACGGGGTATTCCCCCCCCCTTCGGCCTCATCCGCTACCCCTGCCCCCCAGCTCCTAGTGCTATGTTCACGCTTTATTTCCGCAAAGACCGCATACATTATTCCGCGTAGCCTGGCCCGCAGGGGGCCACCGTCAACGATGGTTGAGACCCCTGTGTACCAACCATCATCTGTTGCTCAGACAGAACCAATATTTTAATAATTAACAAAGATAGTGCAGATGATAAAAGTAGGATTATCCTAACTAAGATCGCCATAATTTGCTTTCCTAAAATACGAATATAAATAAATAAATTATTCTAATTTAAAGGAAAAATTAAAAAAACAATGGAAGCCTTCGAAATATGGTGCTGTTGATGCCTTCCGAGAATACCGTGAACTGCCAAACAGTTGTTTTTAAGACAGACTATCGACCATATGTTGCAAAAGAATTATTTGCAACTTTAAGCAACTGCTTGAAGAAAAGATGGGGAATCTTTGCAGAACCTTCTCGTGCTTGGTGACGCACAAAGGCCATTGGAAGAGAACAGGATCCCATCCCCCATGGGCACTGCGTACTAGTTGAAATGTGTAATGATGATTGCAAGGGATTCTATAGAATATTTCTCAAAAGTATACAAGAATGATCACGATCCTCAGATTTGCAGATGTATGAAGAAGTAATTAAGCATTACAATGATAGCCACAATTCTCATTTATTTTTTATTCTTATTAACCCGCTGAAGTGATTGATCAATGTATACAAAACACATCTATTATTAGGGCGAAGGTTTAGCGGAAAAATAATATCAATCAATACGTAAATTAATAAATATGTTACTTCATTGAGAAAACTACAGTCGATCAGGTTATCACTAGAACGATACTAAAGGTTCCAATTGCGTGGTACGAAGTGTAAAAATGAAGAAGTTAATCTAAACTCTATAAATGGATTTTCCCGACAAACAGTCATACCCAGCACGTATCCCTAAAAAAGATATCAAAGGATAATTTTAGACCATCTAACAAAAAGTGCAAATCAGGATTACCAAAATGGTTATACACAGTGTGGTGGCAGAAACGGAAGCTTAAGATAGCAATGATAAATTTAAGCAAAATCATAAATTAAGTTCATCGTGCACGATGCAAAAGAGGATAGAATAGCATAGAATGACCAAAAAGAAAAATCTACGAATTACAGAAATATTATTAGTTTGTAATTTAACGTAGTCGTTGGGTTGTTATCATGGTTGCAGGCCGTTAACAATTCAAGAGAAGGAAATCTTAGTAGATACCCTTATTTTGGGGGTAGTGCTCATCTCAGCCACTTTAAACTGACCATACGGTATTGTCCTCTGATATGCTTTATTGTAATAGCTGTCTTTTGGCTAGTGCTCAAAGCACGCATTCTTATCCACCGTCCTCAATTGTCAACCGCCTTGACCTCCCGACTTCCTCTTTGGTGAGCATGATGGTAAATGTGGATGGCATCTTTTGTTTATAATCTTTGCCTAAGAGAAGTTTTCGTATAGTTTCAATGATTAATTTTTCTCCTTCTAGGATTATACATGCTTTACTGAATTGCGGACATTATAGTTAAGTGAGCTCCACAGTATCCATCGTGTCTCCACATTCCTGACGTTCCGTTGAGGTCTTTTAACCAATTCGATGTAGGCACTGTTCGAAGCATTCGTATATCATCAAAAGCTGTCAAAGATAGAATCTTACAATTTGGCGATTTTTGAGCCAGGATTCTATTGCTAGGATAAGATTGTGGGTCTATCTCCCGATCATTGCATCATCCCAGCGATCCCACAACCTTGCGATTATCTCGTTCCTACTCGCGTCAGATTCTCTTCCGGAGTCAAATAGCTCATTTCACTCTTCTGTAAGCAAGTCTAGTCTGGTAGTAGACCAGCTGTTCACAATACTGTGACTTCTGACAATGTCGAGTATGTTGAGAACGATTTCAGTACAAGAGTACCGACTAGACGACGTTTGAAGAGCTGTTTTCTTTTCTGCTTTAGGTAGCTCGGATTCAGGATGAGTCTCGCAAGAGCAGTTGTAGTGTTGACCACCTTTCAAGCCGCTAGAATCGAATTTTTACGCCGATAGCTGCAATTTTCTTTTTCTCGTAATGAATAACCATTAGGTCCTGTAGCTGGGGAGGGTTAGTATGACTTAGTTCAGCCAACGGAACAACGCCGAGCTATTTGACCTCTACATGATCCTCATTAGGATCCCTTCTAAGCATACGGTTCAAAAAAGTTGGACTCAAGGACTCTTGGACAAAAGATTGTTTGGAAAGTAATTTTTTTTTTTTTATGAAAATGAAAGACGATTTTCTTATAATAAATACATATTTCATTGAATTATAAATAGTCCATTTTGGTCCAATAACTTTTGACATCTTTTTGGCAGTAGCATGATTCCACGTTCATATTTTTCTTGTACTTTGCTAGCAAAAAACTGATCTAGGTGGTTTTTGACCTACTCATTTGAAGTACAGGTTTTACCGTCTAAAAAAAATTTCAGAGACCGGCACAAATAATAATCAGAAGGTGCCAGATCTGGAGAATATGGTGGGTGTGGCAGTATTCCCATTCAAGCTGTAAATGCTTTTGGCAAATTAACAAACTTGTACGAGGTCTCGCATTATCTTTGGTGGAACACTACACCTTTTCTATTGATCAATTCTAACCTTTTCTGTTTAAGTCAATCATTCAATTTGTCCAGCTGATGACAGTATACTTCAGAATTAATTGTTGTGTTGTCCGGCAGAAGTTTAAAATAAACGATTCCTTTGAAATCCCACCAAACAAATAACATCAACCTTCTTTTGATGAATATCGGTTTTGGAAGTGCTTTGAGCCGCTTTATCTTTTTTATTCTATGATCTCGTGCATTTAACATTGATGTGGACAACATATTTCTCGTCCCCGGTGATGATGCGATTCAGAATTGGATTATTTTGACGTTTGAGAAGCAAATCACAGACGTCAACGCGACGGAATAAATTTCTTTCAGTAAGAACACGAGGAACCCATATTTTGAGCTTTAAGATTAAACCTAGGCATCTCAAATAATCATAAATGCTCGAATTCGATCAATTCAATCATTCTGCCATCTCACGAGTTGTTATTCGTTGGTTTGCATCAATAAAGGCCTTTATTGTGTCTTCGTCAGCTTCAACTGGTCTTCTAGAGCGTAGTGCATCTTCAACATCGACGTTCTGTTAATATATCTTCTCCATATACATTTTGATAATTAGTTCCATATTTAAAAGGGTACCAACCAAAAACTACTGCGTAGAATCATTCAAGCTTTTTGATAAGCAAGCCTTGCTACATCAGCTGTCAAAATATATAATGATTATGCGACTTAAGTGTGAAGTTGGCTGTTAAAAAATACAATTAAGTCCGCTGTTGGAAAAAAACAAAATATCTGGCGAGAGATCAAAGTAGCTTTTGTAACACTGAAGAAACCTTTTCGTGTTTGCTTTCATCGGGTAAAAAGCATTGATGATGAAACACGTGTTACAAAAATATGTTTGATGCCATAATGATAAAAAAAACATTATTAAAACACAAATGAATAGCTTTAATGTCTCGGAAATAAACACTGCTGTACAGATGATTCATACCAAAGATGTTCATCAAAGTTTTCAATATATTTCAATAGCGAAATATAAATGAACGTATCGCGTTATGCAGATTTAAGGTTTAATTCAAGAGCCGTGGTAGTACACTGCCTAAATTAACACCGCCAGTGCTTGTTTGTTATTAGAGCAAACTCGGTCCGGGTATCGCATTCTCGCCGACAGCGGTATCGGAGGGAATTAGCCCGGCAGCGCGCCTCCGACTGTGTGCTCGGGTCGATATTTGAGAAACATCGGCATTCAATCTGAAGCTTCGTTTATACCGGTTATTCGGTATCCAGATACCGGAGTGGCTTTGTTGCGAATACCCGCGAGTCGAGTGTCTTGCTGACGCCCTCGCCATACATTACCGCGGGCACAATACCGCTTTGCGTGCCGCATTCTCATCGATATGTGTAGTTAGCGTTCCTCTTTATCCGCGATTCAGGAACCAACATATGTTTAGAATAACTTGACGTTTTATCGATTCAGAGATAGGAATAAACAAGAAATCTAAGCCATTACTAGGAGTATTAATATTAATATATTTTCGTTAACCTTGGATCATGAAAATAAACAGTATGTATCAAAATATCTGATTGTGAAGTGTGTGCTCGTAATGTTATTGCTGAGCATGCGAAGAACACTTTAGGCAGGAATAAAATAATATTTTCGTACGGGATTTATTATTACTGTTAGTCTCAACAACAATATTGATATTTAATTATAATTAATATTAATTCAAAATATTTTTTTTCTATAAATGTATGAATATTCCATCCGAAAAAAACATTGTTTTCATTGTAACATTGTACGCGACCACGAATGAAAAGTGTTTTGTGCATCGGGCTCACGGGCGCGGTTGTTATAAATTTATCCCCCCGCTTGCCTACCCTCCCTCGTGCGGCGGCACCATGGATAGATAAATAGATAAAAAGTCCACCCTGAAAAAATATATACATGTATGTGTACACATATCCTTATATGCATAAATAAATCCGGTCTCTAATCTGTTGACCAATAATTAGTCTAGTCTCGAAACTTTCGGTTCTGTTCCTTCTCTCTAAGAAGGTCTTTCCCATGATGAAAGAACTGCTATTGCGCGACAGGGCTAATAATCACTTGCGACCGGCTACTTGAGACTCGTTTGGGCAGATGTGCATATGTATGCCTGTCTATATATATACGTGGTGTGTGTGTGTGTGTGTGTGTGTGTGGTCGCTCGCTACTTGTCACTCGTGACTCATTATAAGTATATTACGGCTTAGAGAAGAGAATAAACGAATACCGAAACAAAACCCCCCTACTTGCCTGGACACATTCGAGAGGGTAAAATCAGATACCAACAAGGTAGAAGATGTACGGCCAATGCCAGCAATGGCCATGAGAAAAAAACCGCATACCAAGACGGCTTGGATCCCCGCGGTATGGACATGAGAGGGGAGCCCTCACGTCACGTGTGAGACTCAGATTCCTGTGGCTTCGACTGCCATTAGAGAGTTTGGTAAGGCCCATGCCCTCAGCAAGTGAAAGCCTTGTGGCTGGCAAATGATAATGATGATATCAAAGAATATATATATCAAAGTAAATAATATATCAATACATAATTCTATGAACAAATCAAAGATTTATCAATTTGCATGTGGTCGGTTGGATTTCTTTAAAATTCAAGATGGATAGATAAGGAAGGACGTCTTTCAACTTCCTGCATTGGAAAAATGGCAAAGGACAAAGAATAGTTTAATACAATACGTCATCAATTGGATCTACAAAGCAATGGGCTAATTGACACAAAGGTTGCTCTCAAATAATAGAATAATTGTTAAGAAGGCGCGACAGTAGTACCGATATTAAAAAGGTATCCCACTGCTGCTACCAAATTGTTAAGGCAGACTGGCTTATTAAGTACCGATTAATAAAGGTACACGGCCGCTGGCGCCAAATTATGACCGTCCGGAAGTTGACAGGAAATATTCTTGGTACGGGGATAGAAGGTTCCCAAAGATTCCTTTGGTACTGAAAGTTGAATCAAAGATTCCGTTAGAGTAGAGGTTTACCAAAAAAGCCTTTGGTACTAGATGTTGGAGTAGAAGTTCCCAAAGATTCTTTTTGTTCTGGATCCGAATCAAATTGTCGCGACAGCTTTTCGTTATCTCGTCGATGTTGCAAATTGCATTTTAATTCGCATACATTTTGAGAACAAAAGGGCGCGTACTTAGTCAAATGCTTTACTAGGAATTTGTCCTTGCAGGTATAAACTTTTTACCGGTATCATCTATTTTTTATGTGATTTTACGGTATCATCTCTAATATGGCTTCATGTTTAGAGATTTATAGAATAGAATGACCTATTCTAAAAAAAATCTATCCGGAAATTTTGTATAGGTACCTTGTCTTCTTTAAGGTAGGTTTCTATTGCGTTGTTCCTTTTTGATGTTATAGGAGGGTTTACAGAAATTTAGTTTCTGATTTTTAAGCGCTTATAACCAGCGATTCTGTCTTTATATTCTTGATTTTGGCTAAAGGTTATGTTTTTTTTTTTTATTATCTTCCGAAACAGGCAAAGTCGCGAGGATCAATATCAGTAAAAGCGGAAGCTGAAGCATCATAACAGTATTGCTGTTAGCCGGTTGACTTTTCAATAAAACAAGCATTCAATATGACTGCTTATATTAATATTATAATATTTCTACTACTACTATTAGTAGCAGCGCAACACAGCGCCTAGCGACTAATCTTACACTTTACTTTGAACCCCATAACTTAAAATCCGCATAAAAACAAACTTGGATGTACACATACATTAGGAATGTATTTTTAGTTTGATAAACGTGGTAAAATATTACTGAATAATTCGTGACTTGAACCATGTTGAGCCTTTAATCTCGCCTGTAATAAAAATCCAAAAACAATTTATAGTAATTACATTGTCATATTTATTTAAGAACAACATGTATACAGTGACAGTGACTAGTATTAGTCTAGTGTCAAAAGTATCTGCAGAAGAGCACTCCTCCAATGATCCGGACAAAAAGCTAACTGAGGGTCCTTGTTTTGTCCTGTTGCTGAGGCGGAGTCTGCAGCTAGGACGTCAGCGACTGTAGTGGTCAGTTTGTCTGTTAATTGTTAATTGATGTGGTTTGCAATGGGGAAGTCGTCATGGCGGCATCCGTGTATAGTGCAACAAGATGGCGACTACATCTTACGACGGAGCAGAAATGTCTTAACGTTTCGACCACCGAGAGCAGATAGAGAGAGAAGGGTTGGCTGCCCGCGGGACGATTTGGCAGTGGCACTGATAATCATTTTGTTAGATGGGATGACGCCATTTGATCCCGTTAGGGGCACTATAAGTCACTCATTATTATGGGACATATTCAAATTAAAGTGAGGGAAACTATCTTTTACTCTGTGGAATTACCGTCACATTACAAATTTTAAAGTCAATATGTGAATATCACCTAATAAAATCTATAAAATAATTGTATAATCTATAAAATTATGGTAAATATTTTTTGATAATATAATTTCCCATACGGGTTTTCCATTTTAAAACATAAAAAAAATATATTTTTGTTCATTCCTCATCTTCTGATATTTTTTATATAAATCTGTCGACGTTTCCTCCCTTTATATGACTTATTCAATGGACTCGCTAAGAGAGCATAATTTAAATTCCCATCCAATTAATACATCGCGTGTATTTGCACACATATCTGCTGAAGCACATGCATGAAACACGTGCGCGGAGAGAGAGAGGCTGCTGAAAAGGCCTTACATCACCTCCGCCACTAGGTAGCCGGTTAATTGAGCGCACGTATCGTTACAACCTAATTACACAATCGAAGCAGCGACTTCTGGCTGCTGCCTTGTCTGCATATTGATGCCGAAGACGTGGAGCGGCTCGGTTCAAAGGGGAACACGCCTTTTGATCTCAAAACATGCCGCGGCCCCCGCAAAGCGTCGACTGTTTGTCCTCATTAATTACGGAATGCAGAATCGGCTTCTAAGATGCCGTAAGGTTGCTCTTTTAACGACTACAAAAGTGCAGAAAAGACATACATTAAATAATCATAGTTACCTAATAATTTTATATTATATAACCGTCTGTGATTCACTTAACAGCTTCAATATCAATGTTCATGAATTTATGATTTAACTTTACTCTAATTATCGTGCTTAATACATAAAGGTATTACAGTATTAACTCAATTTATCCGATAGATTAACGAGATTCACTGCAAATGTACAATTGTGCGAATGCAAATTTTATTTTATCATCTATTATCGGTGTTCCTCTCTGCGTTATGTAACCAGCTTCGTTATCACACACGAGCCACTTTGCATTATTGCACCTGATTCAAGTGGCGTTTAGCTTTTGATGTGAATACACTTAGTTAATGCATATTCATAGTGGCATGACTTGAGCTCGTAAAGTGCTATCGTTGTACAGGCAATGAATAACGGCAAAAAAATTATGTAGCTCATATTTTTTTTAACATATACTTAAAATAATTAAATATAAAAAAAGTAATCGTAAAATTATTGAAAATAACTATTTAATAAATTCAGTTTAAAATTTGGTTATTATTGTTGTATCTAAAAACTGTGCACGACATATTTAATTAATCAGCGTAAAAATTTAAATAAAATGTAGCTGATTAAAAGATAATAAACATTTTTCAGGTTTTATATGAATTTAAAACGATTTGTTTCGTTTCTTATTTTTCAGAGCAGTTTTTTATATCGTTCTTTTCAATATAAACTTTAGATAATATAGATTATGCTATTCTATCTACTCTTAGTAGGTTTGTAAGTCCTTTAAAAAAATGTAGAGCATTCTAATCTTAACAAATAAAGTGTATACAATTAATATGTTGTTTTAAGTGATTTTTTCGTTTATTAATTTATTCTATATTAATCATTATTTATTGACAGATTTAAAGATATGTTTATCATATCTGCTAAATGATTCAATCGGAGATATTTCATGGACTTTTTATTAGATAATGGATGAATAGCATAACAAAAATTATCAGAAAAATGTCATAAAGAATTCTCAGAAGGTTCAAAAGTTTTTTTTTAAAAAAACGCTTAGTTTTGATAATCACGTAAAATTTATAAATTACGTTTAAGAAAATTAACTATAGTTAATTCATTGGTCAAGTTAATTTGAGACTTCATAATATGGGTGCCTAGGCTTCATCTTTCTACAATAAATAAATAAATACTTATATTATCATCTAAAACATGATCTTCGAAAAAAAATGGAATATATGATATATTTATTCATATTTTTTCAAAAAAAACGAATTTTTTAATATTTTTTTGTTTCGATTTTGATCTTTAAAAAAATGTTTATCTCCTCACTGTTCGAATAACGTCATCGTTTTTTTCATTATTATTAACAGAAAGTAGTCGCAAATTGGCATAAGGCATCTTACCAAAGTCAACGTACGTCAGGCACAAGTGTGTCAAACCTAATTGAATAAATTATTAATTGTTATTTTTATTTAAGTAATGAGCAAGTTCGGATAATATTCCTTTCTTTAATTTTATTCTTTAATATAATAATAAAAAGTAAATTGCTCGCATGTCGTCTTCTCTCACGGTTATGAGACATATACATAACATTTTCCTACCGATTCAGAATATGAAAATTCTTTCGACAAGGTTAGATACGTCAACGACAAGGTTAGCTCTTCAGTTAATATAAAATCAGAAATCAAGGTTTCTGACTCCACATGGAATATTTTATTATATACATATTTATATTATTACATCTCGAAACAGATACACAGGATCTACGATGGCGGAAATTCGTTTGTGATATTTTTTGTGTGACCATATTAATCTCGAAAATTAATGAAAATATTTAGGCACATATTTTATATATAAATACAAATATATTTATTTATTTAACCTATAAGGTTTATAAGGTTTGTTAGAGATTTTTTAAAGATGCGGAGGTGGTAGGTTTTATAATTTACAAGCACTCTCTGTCTGGTATCATAAAGAATCCTTATAATTCATCAATTGGTCATCGCTGGTTAAAAGTTCTAAGCTTTTTTCCTAGCAATTTAAACTTTCCATTTAAAATATAAATCAAACTTTGCTTTATTTTATTTAGTATTATTAAACTATTCTTTATTTTATAAATTAAAATAACACCCAATTAGAATCATTTTTTAAGATAAATAAAATAAATGTTATTACTGTGTTTGTTATTATATTATACATTATCCTTTCATTATCCAATGTTAATATGGAAAATCTCTTAAAAACATAAAATATAAAAAAGATATCAATTATGAAATTATCAATAGTCGAATTCAGAAAATTGTTTATTTGATAAGGGTCGATTTTTTTCATTACTTATAT
Source organism: Philopotamus ludificatus (assembly GCA_022495035.1). Classification (NCBI taxonomy): domain Eukaryota; kingdom Metazoa; phylum Arthropoda; class Insecta; order Trichoptera; family Philopotamidae; genus Philopotamus; species Philopotamus ludificatus. Next base: position 20,465 of record JAGXCT010034961.1, read on the forward strand.
CCAGAAAATTAACCTATCTAATTATGGTATAATAATTATGTAGACTGTACCAATAAAATATTATTTTCATACACAAAGGTATTCAAATAAACTAAAATTTATTGTTGTATATTTTTTTTATCAAAACATAAATTTCATGTGTAGTGTTCGAATACGCTATGAGGATTATGTCATGGCCAGGAATTAGTACAGATTCGTTTCGGGCATTAGCGACATGCGATGTAATAAATCGACAAGAGTTTTCCAGGGCGGACCCCCGATTCGTTATTGGGACCATAAGCAATATTTAACCAGAAACACTAATTAGTGTTGGACCACGCGCGTTATCAGCTACGCAAATACCCGGCTAATTAATACATTATCTGCGAGCGATATATCATTTTTTCGGCCATTCTCTCGCATGATATATAGAGCACAAATACTCGCCATTCGCGCTTAATAACAAACGATGCCGTTAAACTCGTGTAAATGTGCGCTTTTAAACTCGAATAATAGTAAAACGTTCAAATTTAAGCTGCTCTCGTTTCGGCAGCGAGGGGCGGAACAGTTTAAGGGCTATCGCCCTATCGGCAATCATATCGTATCGCTATGAAACACTAACGAGGCAATGCCACCGTCGCATTAGGGTCCCAATTTTCCGTAATTTAAAGTCACGGTCAGAGGTCCCGTGCCCGTGCGCTTGCACCACCACCGCCGCCCTCCCACCTCACTTTCAATGAACAAAATGGTCATGCCCATAATAAAACGTTTCCAAGTGGGCTTAACACTTTTTCAGGCCACGCAAACCCCCGCGATAACATCTCGTGCACAAATGGCTGAACTAAAGCGTGAATAGAGATATCCAATAAAGATAGGGGAGGCCGGGGCTGAGGTCCAATCCGAGGGCCCTTTGGATCCGGCGCGGAAAGTTATACCGCCCGGGAAGTAACGATACCTAGACCCTATCCACCCACACCCCGATCCAGTTACCTCTTGTTTGTTTCCTCTAATAACCGGCGAAACGGTCCAATAAAATGTTTGCACAAACTATAGATACAGGGTGATCGTGATCACTGTAATCTATCTATTGATCACTCAGCGTTGGATTCCGCATATTGATGACAATTCAATTGAATATCTGTTCGATTTTCAACGAAACATGCTATCAAGATAAAAAAATAATCTCTGATTTTTAACCTTCAGTATTATGTAATAATTAAGACACTGGAGTCTTATTTCTAGCTCTTAATTTTCAGTCCAGATCTAGGGAACGGGCAGATTATATTAGGGGATCTTTTCGTCCGAGTTATTTGTTTAGAAGATTCTTATCGAGTTGTACTCTTACATCACGATGATAGTGGGAAGGTGGTTCTTCCTGTTAGAAACAAAATTGGTTAACTTTAACAAAGTCCGTCTAAATGTGTGGTAAAAGGGATTATTGCAGTAATTTTAAATAATTGGCTACCGTGTAAAAATGTTTTTCGGAATCCTGTAGATTATAAAATGTTTTATTAAGCCCTTAATGAAACATATAATTTATTTAATATCTTTACATATATCCCTAAATATCTCCATATCTTTAAATTATTCAATAATAAATCGCCAAAATGATTCAAGTTTTTATTGAATTGATTTTTATTATATTTAATATTATATTATTATATATTTTGTATTTATTATTCTTTCTAATATTGTGAAATTATATTATCAATAAAAGCATCTTTATATTAAAACCCTTTGTAATTTATAAATAGAATCAAGCAAAATGTACTGTTATTTTTTTGCGTTTTTATGCCTATTATATCCTCGGTCGTTTCAAAAGTTTTTAAGATAATTATTAGTCGGTGATAGGACTAGCACATATTCAAATGTGAAATAAACCTAAGACCTTAGCTGTTCACGGGAAAAAATATACAAAAAAGAAGAGGAGGTTTCGCGAACCTTCACTGAAAAGATATTTGTCCTTTAAATCAATCTGAGGAGAAAAACAATGACTTTTATCGAATCCGGTGCCTGTCTCTACCCCTGGGCCAAATTTACTAAAAAAAAGATTCTGCTATTTTATTTAGTGAGATGTTTTTGGAAATAATTGACTATGAATTACTGAATTTTTAAATTACTATTGTAAAATAATGAAAGATAAATTCTCCAGAACCATATGAAACTATATGCAGAATTACACACTACAAAATAATAGTGCATGATTTAGTTCTGACATCCATTATATTCACCTAATAACTATTAAAGTCAATGGAATATCGAGATAAAAAAAAAACATATGTTAAAGGAAGTCTAAAACTACTTAAAGTCGTATATTTATAAAAAAATAACTGTTTATTTTGTGTAGGAAGATCATAGATAACGACGGAAAATAATATTGTAAAGTATTTATTTAATCAAATTTAGCAAAAGAGGTTCCTAATTTAATAATCTTTATTAATTCGCAGTGTCAGAAAATCATTTCCACTTCTTTACCGAATACATGAGAAAAATAATGTGATATCATTGATTTAACTTAGTCGAAGATTTTCTTTACTTCTCTATAACATTTCCAATCACAATTAGTTTTTTACATTTTCCTTTAGTCTAGCGTTGTGTCCTAAACCCCGTAATATCTGTATTTTTTTTTTAGACATACTTGTTTAATTATTTAAGCTCAACGACTAAGATAGTGGCTTAAAGAATTCGAGGCTTCTCTAATATCCAGCACATACTCTTGAAAAATTCTAATTTTAGCTTGTGTGTAATTTTAATATAACTAGATGGTAAAAAAATATTTAAAATACCTTAATCTATTATAAATATAGCTCAATAATCAATAGCTATATAAGAAAATCTCTTCTTAATTAAATTCAAACTCATTTCTCAAAAACAAACACAAAAAACCAAACGAATATTTAAAAAAATTACAAAATTTCAGCCATATCATTTTCTTATATTATTATCAAAAATGTTAATTTTCAGATGCTGTAATATATTACATATAATAATAATATAATTTAATCAACACAGCTAATGCAGCTCTAAAATTTCACATTGTTTAATAAATCCGTTTCATGTAAAATAATTATAATATAAAGTGTTAATTTATCTGAATATATATTTACATAAATAAAATGTAATAAAAAAATGTATATAATATAACTATTATGTTTTGAAAATATACATTTACCTTGTAATACGTTCTTATCAAATGTATAATTTTAATCTTTGAAACTCTTGAGAGTGTATCTCTATAGCACTCCTGATTTTTAAATTTCCCACAAGAGTGCCATAAAGTTTAAAGACTCGCAATAGAGATTCTCGCGATATTGCCACTATTACACTATGCAAAATTCTATATAAATAAAACTACGCGAATAATACGACGGTACAAAATCCATTTAAAAGAGGATGTGAACTGCAGACATCGGAAGTTTCGTTTCTATTTATGACAAATATCCGCTTCTTTGATGCAGTATATCACGGATGTCTTTCAATGGATATTTTAAAAATTACATTTGCTTACATAACATTCCTGTTTCGGTTCCATTCAGTTTAGCAACACGAGGGAAAGGGGATATATGCGCATTTTAAATGTGGCATCCTCATTCTGTGGCTCCGTCTGCCCTGTATGGAATTATCGGAATAATCCATGGCGCATTTGCATAATAGAAATGTGGAAAATGTTTGCCTTTATGTTTTTAGAAAAAGATATGAAAAAATAATGGCAGAGGAGCCAAACAGGGGTGCTATTGCCTGGTACGTTGCATTCGCAGAATGACGCGAGTATAAAGGAGCGCTGCTGCTTTCAAAGCTAATTAATCCGCCAGATAGCAGCCACTTGAGATTTTTAACTATTTTTTTATAATTAAATATAAATAATAAAAAAAAATATGACAAACACAATATTTAGCGACGTATATTATGAGTTAAATAATAAATTGGTCGCATTCTCCGCGTATTTAGATTTCTTCCCGGGCGTTAATTAGGGGTTTGCTAAGAATAATCCGTTTAATTATGCCAACAGTTTATTTGGCCTTTTATAATATGACGGTTAACCCTTCATTACACTCATTACACCGAAATAGGTCTAGCACATATTCAAATGTACATTAAAACATACAAAGGAAAATGTAATATTTGCCCGAAATTCGCGTATTCCTCTGTTATTAAATTTCACTATAACGTTTGCTCGTATCGTTATTAAATACTAAACAAATATTTAATTATTTGTTTTATGAGAAAACCTACACAATCTTAAATTTTTTCAGCTAAATTTATATTGCTATTATGCAACATGAGTTTGGATAAATCAAACGTTTGCATATGGTGATCAATAAATACAAGTTTGTATATATTAAACAAGTCACAATATATCTTTTTAGATTAATTAAATCAATAAAAGCTCATAAAAAATAATTGTCTATCAAAAAAAAATATTAAAAAAATTATAGTTTTAGTAAATTTAATACATGATATAATATTTTATAGCCTAACACATTAATTTTTTGGTAGATTAGTGGTTGTATGTCTTTTGTCATAAAGCTGCATACGAGCTCTTTAATTAACTAGACCAATTTAATAGTTTTATTTATATGTTAAAACAACAATTTGTTTGATTTAACATTTTTTTTTAAATGTCTTGTTGCTTGATTTTTAGTTAATTTGTATATCAAACTCAAAACACAATCTTCGTAACGTCTCTTTATATTGTTATATTCTGTGTTTTTTATTTAAATTTTATAGCTATTTAAGATTTTCATGCTTTTTAAGTAGCCAATAACTATAAGCATTTCTTAATTTTTTTTAAAAAATAATGAATAATAGTATAAAAATATTTTTTTTATTATATGCTTCATAATTTAGTCGATACTATAACTAATCTATATGACGCACAAATGACAACGCTCTCAGTAATGTCTCGCCACAGACTAAGCTCTCGCCGTACGCGTCAATCGCTCATTTAACTCGCACTCGGCACATCTTACCGGATGCCAGCGAGAAAAAACAGTGCGCCTGTGGCAACAAAAGCGAATATTGTTGTTCTTTATTTTTTTTCGCAATTCTAGACAATTAAGAACCTTGTTTGTTTATAATATTTATTCTTTAGACTTTTTGATACATATACAAAAAGTTTGTAACATATAGGATATATATTAATGAGTTATTAGAGAAAACTTTAGGTTCCATGGACACAGCAAATACAAAACTAGGTAACTATTTTTCGATAATTTAGCATGGCATAAATTTGTTATGCTATTATTGATATAAAAAAACTATTATCAGTATATTGTTAGTTTAAATCTAAAGATTTAATTAAAAAAAAAAAATTATCTACATCAAAAATCGTAAAAATGTTTTTTTTTAAATTAATTATTAAGTTATCATAATTTTAAAAATGTAATAAATGTAATAACTATGTATAAAAGGGGATCAGGAAGAAATCGCGTATTGAATTATTTAATTAACCGTTATTTGAGTTCAGTTTGTAAAATTATTGTTTAACAATATTTTTGTGCAATATATTTTGTTTTTAAACTAACCAAGTTAATATTAGACATTGTATGTTGCTATTTTACGACTAGGGCTGACTAACACCAGTAAGGCCACTTAATCTATAAACGAAGGTTACCGTCAAGTGCTAACGGTAGTGGATAATAAATTAGGTTTCAAGGAATAGAAATTTGAAGGATGTTCCTAAATGAGGACTACCCTCCAAACTCGATGATGATATGACGAAAACTCGGGTTAAATAAGATTCTTGTTTAATACAAAACCTAGCATCGTATTCTTATATTTAAATTAATTACGTTTAAAAAAAATAGTTCTGAAAAACATGTGCAAAGCGTTGGAATTACATAGAATTAATATATTTTTATATAGAAATTTCGCAAATACTCAAGTCTCATTTTATGTGAAAAGCTGTAATTATAAGCTTTATTGCTGTAACACGAATAAAAAACCTTATATTAAAAAACAGCGTAAAAAAAATGATTGTCGCCTTTGAAGAATATATAAAAAATGCATAGGTTTTGTTAATCATTTTGATAAGATCGTGTTTACTTTTAGGCGAAGGCTTCAGATTTTTAATGCCCTAATATTAATTGTACCGGTTCGAGCGGCAGTGCATAAAATCTCCGGCTTATTATTACACGGCCTTATTATTTTTCACTCGGCTCCCGAGTGCCCAAATCCAATTTGTCTTAAGTTTTCTATAAAGATTTGCGAGAGCAGTTCCCCATAATCCCGGTCCTCTTCTGGGAGCGCACTCGAGCACACTCCGCCGTCTTAAGACGCTCTCGCTTCGCGCAACTTAATTCACAATTTATAAGCAAAACATATGCGCATCATATCATCCCTCGAGCACAGCCACCGGGGGTGGGTATCCATCACTCTTTATCCCCATTAGCCACGGTAAATACCCACCCCACACGGCAACCCCTCGGTAAGAGAGATCAATTCAGAATACACCGGAACGGCCCAACATCTCGATACAATCCCGTCCAACAATTTCCAATCATAAACTCGATTGTCGGCGATGAATTTGCACGTCGTGGTAAACTTTGACACGTGTTGGGCGTCGCATGTGAATACGATTTTATTTTTTTGACGGGTGAAACTTTTCCGGCTGCCTTTTTCCGCCGGGCAAGGTTTCACCCTGGAAAAGTAAAAAAAAAAAACAATAAAAAACTTGGAATGAAATAGGAGAAACTTGCGCGATAAAGACTTGGAAAGTTGGCGGGCAAGTTTGCATGGCGGTCTTATCCTTCCGTCGGCCCTAGAGACGGCTTACTCTCCTCTGTGAAATTGTGACATTTCCAATCTGGACGTATGTTGAGCCGCGGTGAGGTCCGATGGGGATGTCAAAATAAAATGATAAACAACGGCGAAATTTATGACATTTTCTAAGAAAAAATATTTTATCACTGTGAAGTCATAAGATTTTGTAGCCATACTAAAAATAAATACTATTAATGGGATATATCCAATTTCAACAAATAATTTGGTGTAGATCAGGGATTAATTACCTCTAAATGATTGTTAATATGTTCTCTAGGGCAGCTTAAAACAACATATGCATAAATCTTTCAGTAAAAAACATATTGATTTTTTTGACAGTAGCAATTCGCACATCCCCTTGAATTTTGTTTTATTAACAAAGGGGAGATAAATACAGTTAGTCTATTTTCATCTGAGGTATTGCTTTCGAAATGCATTTCAAGAAAAAAATCTGTGTGGAGTTCTTAATGATCTTCTGTCAATTATTTATCATCCGACATATAATTCAAATTAAAAATGTTATGTTATAAAATTCATGTTTCTGAAGAATTTACTTCTACCCTTTTAAAATACACACTAACAAACTTTTTTTAACAATTTTTGTTGAGTGATCCCTCTTTTAACTCGTGCACACTGAAATTATATTTTTTCTTAGAAAAAATTAATCTTCGCCTAGCTTGTCAATGTGTTTACATCTGTTTACGAGTAAAACATAAATTAAATAGGCTAACATTTCGTTGTATTTTTGGAAGATCGTAATCTAGTTCATTTTAAAAAGTCCTTTCACTTCTTCCTACAGTTCAAATAAACGCATTATTCTATTTAAATGTGACAGATAGTGGACTTAAAACTGCTAAACAAAATTAAAACTGAATTTTCACTGTAAAATTCTTGGATAAATTTGGTGGATCCTGAATTCTACTGCCAAAAATTTGTATTTACTTCTACGTTTGAGCTATAATTATGAAATATAGAATGAATATAGTGAGTTTAAGTTTAAGCCATTTTTAATGCAAACGGTTTTATTAACTCTTCTGCAATTGTATAAGATTTATTACATTTGATTACTTTATATGCCACATAGTATAAAGGCATCTGCAACGATTTTTCAGTTGACATAACTTAATTTTGGGAGGATTGCTTGAGAGTCAAATCGGACTCTTTTAGCATTAAAATAAAAATACTATATCGCACCCCCTATAACGCTTCCTCACGCCCCCAAAGAATGCAAGCACCCCCGATTGGAAACCCTTGATCTAAAAATGTATATATCATTTTTATTACTTTCAAATTAAAGTTTTACATTTTTCTATACGGATGATAGATTATATTACTTTCTTTTTAATGCTTATTAAATCAACGCCTAAGTACATTTTTTTTTAAATTTAAAATCTTATTTAATCAAATATCCATTAAATAATCTTTTAGTAAAAAAAAATCAATCAGTCTGATAAATTCTTAAATTATATTAAAGTAAAAGCTTTAAACTTTGTAACATAATTAATTTCATTAGATAAATGGAATTTTTCTACGCAACAATATGTACACACTTTTTTTATAGATCTGTATTTAACATATAAAACTTCAGCGTCCATGTACAAAGCGTATTAAAAAAATAATTTATTCCTCAAAATATCCTATTTAAAGTAATTTTCGTAGAATACACTTTAGATATAGCGCCTATTCCAGTCTTTGAATCTCTATTGTAACCCAATATTCGGTATAGCTATTAGCTTCGACGACGATTATCCTTATCTCCTCAATATTAGCGAAACATCTCAAACGTGACAATTCCATAGTTAGTAAAATTAGATAGTACGCATATTTTTTTATAATCTTTGTATATTTTAAATAAAACTATTTCTAGCTAGATATCTATTAATTTATTATAAATAATTTAATGAAATGTTAATAGAACCAATATATATATGTTTAATATCTTAAATGCTATGCAAGATTGTGATTGTGCAAGCAACTGATAATATTTTTTTTATTCTCTAAAATTATAATAAATAAAAAAATATTTAGCAAAATACGTGATAATTCCGGATTCTTGGAAGCTGATGCTCTTATTTTCAGACATTTTTGATGTGATTGTTTTGTTATTAGAATTATTAAAAACATTAGTATTTGATCGAATGACAGATGATAGCAGCATCGAAAAGGCAAGGAGGCTGAAATAGTTTAAGAAGGACTATGTTACAATACCTTAAAAATTGTTATACAGTAAACGAGCTTAATTTCATAGGTATTTTAATCTATCGTTATTCGTCGCGTTTAAAATTTTTGGCAAAGTAAATTATAAAAATGCTTCAAAAATTCTAAAGAAGAAATAAAGTGTAGTTGTTGATTTTTCCCGAAAACAATATTTTTTAAAGGTAATTGATAATTGGCAAAAACTATTTTCTTTTCTCCAGGATATACAATCGATTACATATTAATCAGTGTTATTATTGTTCATGATTTATTATAAACATTGACATAGGATAGATGAAATTTTTCAGAAGGTTTGGTTAGCTGGTAGGATTTTAATATTTATGATTATAAAAAATATATCACAAAACAAATTACCGCCATCCAAATACAATGAAAAAAGCCTGAAAATCTTGCATCCCATAAATCTTGTAAAATAAGTACTGACTCGCTTAAATTGCATCGTCTTTTTCTTTAAACTTGTGTTGTATAAAATAAATAGTATCATTAAATATACAAACAATAATTTAGTAACGAAAATAGTTTATATTTAATAGAAAATAAACTGAAAATGAGCCTAACTTCAAATGTATTTGAATTTTTAAAATGTACATTTTCCTCGTTCCATGGGTCTTTGTGATAGAATTTTTTTTAAAAATCTTTCGTAATTCGTCGCGTTTAAAATTTTCACTTGTGCACTAACTAAATATTGAGTGTGTCCCGGACGGAGCACCCTGTACATAAACATATACGGTGCACGATAAAATCTTGATAGTGTTTGAAAGGCCGTAGGAGTTCCGAGATCAAGTGTACCGAGTGAGGGGATCGGACAAGTTAAGTAGGTAGGAATAGGATCGTTTACATGTGGAGGCACGAACCTCACGCACCTAAGGGCCCACGCACACTCGGGATAAGGAAAAAACAATCGGTTTTATTTCTTTATATGGTCGCCATCATGCCGAGAGGATTTGTTCGCATAATCGAATGGAAGGCGGGCGGGTGAAGGCGAGCGTGCGAGACGTCGATGTTTGTTTCCGCACGCATTTCGCACCAATATTTTTATCTCATCTCGGATACGTGGGGACGGCGAGGGGGCCACGGTAAAATATCCGAATGAATATAGTGTGTAGCGTATCGGCGAAATAAACATAACATCATTTTCCGTATTGTAGGGATTCGGCTCTAAAGTGGGCCGATATATGAACAAAGGGGTGGTACTAGCGGCGTGACCGAGTTTCGTTGCTTAATATTTAGACAATATTCTATTAATAGAAATATGAGATAAAAGCATTAGATACATGTTACATAAGAAAAGTTTATTACTTATAATGTCAATAATCAAATATAAACAGAAGACATTTTTTTAAGATTTAAATCAGATATATTATCAAAAACCAAATAATATTATATAATATTTAATATAATGCATTGTCAGATGTATAATTTGAGCTTTCTTACATTCCAAATAAATTAAGACACATCCATAATCATAAGTAACTCATACCCTTAAATAAGATCAACAAACAGTATAGATTTCGTTAAGCGATAAAATAAATTCAACTCTTTTTTATACAATTTTAAAATAACATGGTCCAATAAAATGAAAAAAATACTATATTTTTACGCGATTTATTTAAAACAACACGAGTGTACAAAAATATTTAATAACCTAATTATTATATTTGAACAAAAAATAGAAGATATTATATTTACATAACATAAACGGAATAATTATATTACTAACTCATTGCCTACGGGGGTCGTGGATTCCACGTCAAAGGCGTTTTTGTGTATGTACGGGGCCCGCATATCACACGCTAACCGACACTACGCGTTTGATTGGCTGTAACTTTTATAACGTTTTGTTTTTTCAATTTTTTTTGGTTAAATACTTGATAGTTGTTAATACTTGATACTAGATGTTGTACAATATAAAAAAATCTGACGTTGAGGAAATTTTAGGTAAATGCAGCAAGCGCATTTAAAATTATTCGAGATATTCTATAACTCTTTTATAATAAGGAGTATGTTTAGAAATTGCTGATTTTTGTCAACAATTTCTTAACACAATTGTTATTTTCAAATATTTTTTTATCTGTAGGATACTTATTTTTTTTTTTGATGAATAAATTCTCACTGATGTCATATTGTAAATGTTCTCATTTATTTATGACGTTCCTCAACATTCGGAGCAATAAAAACAGCTGTTGTGGATAATACAAATTATGGTATCTCCCAAACCTTGAAAACACAGACTTCATGTATTTTTAAAATTTAACATTCAAAGGAATATTTTTAATCCATGTTTTATACAAAATTTAATTCTGCTCGTTTCCAAAAAGTTTGGTGACCCTGCTATAAGATGTAAATACTTTTTTTTGAATTTACGATTTAGTAAATCTAGAAGTTCAAGTAGTTTAAATTTCAAGAGACCAAAAAATCAGACACAATTCAATCATTTATTAGTCAAAATTAAATATCCGGATAGTAGATAAAAAAAAATAGGTAGAGGCAGGTTGGTTTTTAATTTTTTCTTGTTTTATCTTCATATTGGTAGCCATTTTAGCCATCCAAAAACAAGGCCGCTGAAATGCTTTAGTTCCCCAATTTACTTAAGATAAACCTATGAAATTATTCCTAATAAAAAGCCTAAATTACGACGTTTTGTCAACAGACAAAGAAATTAAGGCAGAATCGCCGAAGAAGCTAAATGCAAATCTGAAAAGTAGTAAATTCTGAATAAGAAAATTAAAATTATACTGGCAAAAGTGTAGTTATTGATTATTCCTGAAAATTGCGACCATTTTATCTGAAAAAACTATTTTCTATCTCCAGGATATACAATCGATTACATATAAATTAAGGCAATTATTGTTTATGATTTATTATAAATATTAACATAGGACAGTTCAGTAGATTGGATAGTATCATTAAATATAAAAACGATAATTAAGTAACGTAAAAAGTTTATATTTAATAGAAATTAGGCAATGCTTATAAAATTGGATATTTTTAACTAATTATTTTTAAATTTAATTAAATATAAACGAGAAAAAACACTTTTACTGCAAAGTTTAGTCTGAGTTTTATGATATAAATGATTAAAAATGGATGTTAAAGATCTGACGGAAGTTAAATCATCAATAAGAATGGATCAAGTAAAGAGCTTTGAATAATGTTATAGGGAAAAGGAATACTTTTCGTACTTTGTGATAGGCATAACATATCAGCCTTTATGTATTATTTTATAAAAAAAATATAAGTAGACAAAAGCTTTCTAAATAATACAGCCATTATTACATCTTTAATTTTTTAACGAAATGATTTAATATAACTATATATATTATAAAAACGAATTAAATTATTTTTATTGTTTTACTATAGATTAATAATAAAAATATTGAAATACATATTAAATAAGTGCAAACATGATTTCATTTTACGAAATATATTTTCTTATGTAGATTCATTGCAATAACAATGTGATTGATGTGATTACTGCATTTATGCACTTTATTTCATATTTTAACTGATTATATTTATATGTTTCTATTTTATTATCATTCTATATTTTATAGTTTTCTCCTCTTTCTAATTAAACGTCCCCTTACTGCCAAGTTTTATTCGTAGCTATAAAAATACAACGGTCGTAAACTGCTCTTGTCAACCTTTGCGAAATAATTTTTCTAAAAAATATACACAATAATATTATATATTTTTTTATATGCGTGGTATAATGAAATTTTAAATTCATCATATGAAAATGTATGAATATATTATATTTTCGCAATTTAATGCGACTTCTTTCTGCGTAAGGATACAAATCCCCTGTAGCGCAAAGGGCCGTCTTGCGGAAGAAAAGGAGAAACAAACAATGGAAGCATTTATTCATCAGGACTAATAGGAGCATAGCGTCATACATCATCGTATTAGGGCTTGACAAAAACGGCCCTTCAAGTCGGAAAAATAAAACAATAACCAGCAACGTCCCATAATTATTCGACCTGACGTTGTCCCATTGTGAAAACTCGTCCATGGATAAAATGCGAAAATATTCAGCATATAATTCGAGTGTGGAAAGCATTTTCACATAAAATAAAAACGTATAAACGTGTTTATCAGAAATTTTAAACTCTGCATTGCGATGTTAATTACACGCCGATAAAACTAAATTTGAATATTTCTGCACAGAGGCTTATTTTTAATGAGTCGCTTTAGATAATTAATTGCAGAGCTTTAATCAATTTATCTTCAATCACTTGGCTCCGTATAAGATTTGCTTTTATTTATTGTAATTTATAATAATCGATTTGTTGACGCGAATAAGAAATTCAGCAGTTTTTCCGAGAGTCGCGGAATTAAATGAAAATATCCCGACGATATTGGCTTGCTGTCGACAATATAATGAAAAATAAATAAAGAAGAATGTACAATAGATTTTTTTCCGCGTTCGACAATGGCGGAAAAAATAATTTTAAGCAGATTTATGTGCAAAGTTTGCTTTATGGGAGAGCGTAAGAGAAAAAAAGAGTTCGCGTCATTGAATATTTGAAAACTTGGTAGCCAGTAAAGCAAACTGATAACTTCCTGAAACCGAAATCTGTTTCACCGACACCACACCGGGACGGAAGTACATCCCCCACCTCATCCTCCGCCTCACATCCGTCGCTGGAAACTAAAAATTTGGCAGTATCATTATTTTTTATAACCCATCCGGTATCCGTTTAGTGGAAAACTTCGGCGGGAACACTCGGATGTGTAATTTGTTCCGGCCCCCCACCCGCACGCGTCCGGGATAGGGGGACTCCTGAAAAAAAAAAGTGGGAAGAATGTAGTGCAAGGGGGTGTGAGGAAGTGCGGGGGAGAGCAAGTTTGATATTTATTGTTTCGTATTTATATTAATGCGAAAGAGTTCCACTGTAGCAATGTTAAAAGCTTATTTTATATCCTTTATTTCTTCGGGAGAGCTTATTCGTCTGCGAGGAAATATTGCCATTCTCAAACTTTCACACTTACACGGCGTAACCATTTATATATGGCGACGTGTACATTTTTAACACATTATACAATTTGATATGAGACGTACACGGATACGTATGAACAGTTCTTCGGGAGGGTAGTTTTCAACTGTTGGCACTTGTTACTGTGAAATATGAACGGTGCATTCGGAGGATTTAACACAATGGGCGATGACACCAAGAAGAATGGTGGACATGATAGAAAAATATAAATTTATATAATAATTAAAAGCTTTATTTATTTTTTTACGGAATGAAACTAATTATAAAAAAAACATTACATCTAATAAAAACCGTTTTTCCAATTTTAATATTTTTTTATTAATCTCCTTTGATTAAAATTACTACGAATAAATATATAAACGAACCTAGAATCGTATTTCTTTTACATGCGCTTTGCCTCTTCTTTAAATAACATAAAATAAAACGTAAGAGAGAATATGAATTTATCAATGCCACAAGAAAAACACGAATTTAAAGATCTTAAATAAATATATTTTAAATGTTGAAAGATGTGAAACAGTTTCATTGGTCGCGTAAAAATTTTTACAAGGTGAAAATCATCCCTTTTTTAATTTGCTGTTATAATACATAATATTTATCTAAAATATTTTTTTTTTGCGGGCCATCGTAATTTTAAAATCCTTTGTTAAAAAGTTTGGCGAGGATTGAGTTATACATTCAACTCTATTTTAACACGGTATATACGTTCCACTAAAAACCGTGAAAAAATTATAGAATTCATGCAAAAATCGAAACTTTTGGTACCCTAAATTTCAATAACGGTGTTATTAAAAAACATCGTGTAAAAAAATTAAAACCTAATAAATAAATTATACATAATGTGTTGTTGAATTTCTTAATATTGAGAAAGCAGTTCTCTGTTTATTATTTTTTTTTGTTTCACAAGTTGTTATCTAAATATTCAGCTATATGATTTTTAGAAATCATGTTATTATAAATAAATCGTGTATGAATATTAGACGGTGATATTTTAGGACCGTATAAAAAATAGTTGAGTGTATTTGATTAATTGACTTAGAAAAAAATATTATATAATAAAAACGCTTTTCAACCTTAATAAAATTATAAATGTATTTTTGATGAGCTTGTCATCATTTAAATGTAAGATTTCTACTGAAAAAATCTCATGTTTGTTCTTAATATTTAGCTTTATTTATCCTAACGTCTAACGAAATTCGTCTTTATTTTTTTCTAATAATGATTATGATAACACAACTGGTTAGTACCAAATTCAGCAAAGTTTTATATAATGTATTTTTATAAAATTTATAATATCGTGATAACTTTTAAAAATGCATGTAGACTTCTTAATCGGATATAAAAATATAATTGTAATATAAGTTTTATACTATATTTATAATTTTTAATGTTAATCTATTGTCATCAATATAACACGAAGAGTGGCGAAAGATTTTTTTTTTGTTTTTTCTCTGCATTGGAATATTTATCTAAATCACTTATTCACGAAATTGTTAAAAAAACCCTTATTTGAAAATTTAAAAATCAGATTTTGGATCAAAGCTGGAGTCAACATATAAGAGATTCGTTTTGAGGCTTGGGTTTTTGTATCATAAATTTAATGTCATTGTAATATCTAAGCCAGACTTCAAATGACAAAATTTAAGGATAAGCTGATAAGACCTAAAGAATATAAAACTAAAAAACCTGACAAATCATTGATGGAATTAGATCTTTGACAAAATATTGCAAAAACATTTAAATCAGATCGGGGAAAACTACTCCAATACAACAAACACGAGCTAAGGATAACGAATTAATTTGATAATACATAATGAATTAAAGCAACAATATATCGTGTTCCAGTAGAAAGGGGTAAAAATTGTAATACTTAATTAGTGCTGTATATTATCACCAATTACTGAGATTTTTAAGACGTTCATAACGGAAAACATCACTCATTCGTGCAGATTGTCATCGTTTTACAAAAAATGATTAAAAAGTTGACAGAAAGAGATATAAAAATATGAATTAACTATTATTTCCATATAATTAAATAATAAAATGTCTAGATTTGCTAATATTTAAATTTATTAATCATGTATTTTTTTTTTGTTTCAGGTAAGAGAATAATGGCGGCTTCGTCAATTCAAAACTATATGTGTATGTATGTAGGATTTAATATTATTAGCTCTAATATTTTTTAAATGCGTTTTAATAATGATATCTAAATTAGATCATATTTTTTTTATATTTATATATAATTAAATATTAGCTAAGATTAATAATTATTATTTATTTATCTCAGTTTTGAGAATCTGTTTTATTTTCGGTAAAAAATATACCGTCTCTCATGAGCCCTTTGTGCAATCTAACCATTAATGTGGCTAAGAGAACGGATGCCAAACTCTTAGCGGGATGAGAGCAAAAGGCCGAAATGGGAAATGTGTAAGAAAATAGGGAAGTATAAGAGAAAACATAAATACAAACCGCAGGATATGTTTATATTAATGACGCAGGAATAATGCCGAGCATTATTATTATCATAGAAAAAGAAAACGAAAAGTTATGAAATTACAAAGGACGCCAGTTTTCATCTTTCCTTTCGATAATATACGTATTTCCTTGTATCACAAAAAGGTCGTCGTTTTAATTTTTATTATTTTAATATAATAAATTAATCGTAGCGTTGATAAAGGCGTCGAGAGGGTTTCGAAATACGCCCTCGTCTTAATATTTGAACAAATATTTGCAAACTCGACGCTAAATCACCTTGACACCGTGAAAATTTCTTACAGTTGCTAATACTGAAAAATATCGCGCCATGACACCTGGTGAAATAAAATAATAGCCCCCTCATCCCCCGTTCACTTCAGCCTACCTGTCAGGGATCTGTATAAATTATATAGCTTCCATATCATCCGCGGAAATTACATAAACTGGATATAGAACGAGGAGTCACACCGAATTTAATGACGTTTAATCAATTTTCCGAGGTCAAATTTGTGCCAGATAATTGGAAAACCATTGATATTTATACACAATTAGTAGCTACGATTGTTGGATGCATGTCGTAGATAATTTCTGCTAACAGCATGCTCTGGCATGCATGAAATGATTGATTATGATGGGCAATATTGCTATGATGCATATTACTGTCGGTGCAGCAGAAATTCATCCAGCTCCATACATCATTAGACACGTATGCCGTTTGAATACGCATCCGCATGAATCTCGGCTGTGAGCTGTGAGCTGTGTGTTGGGTAGATTTTTTCTTTTTATTTTATTTTTTCTTCATCCCCCGGAACATTTATCACGCGGTGTTTGCAAAATAACGAAACGTTTCACTCGTCAGGGTTGCGAATGCACGGTAGGGTGGGTCGAGGGGCAACGAGACGCAGCTCCGGATGGGACCGGATAGACGCACGTGTGAAATGTTTCGAAAATGATATAAAGTGAAAAATTCACCCCCTTTTACAAAAAAAAAACAAATAAAAAATATGCATAGTCCTATCGTGATATATAATATTTAAAAATTCATATATTATGAGAGGGTATGCTAACGATGACAACTTTGTCCTCGAACGAAACTACAGAACCCTTCTTAAAATTATGAACTTATTATAAAAAACCTTGAAAATCAGTCAAGATTTATTCCGTTTATATTCCTTTTCTATGTACATAGATAATCCATCATAAATATTTGATAGGAAGAATGGGGTTTTATATCTATAAAATCTTTAATCCTAAAAAAAACACGCTTTTATTCCGTTTATGTGTTTATTATACTGAAATACCCTTTGATTTATGACATTTGGCACTTACCCCAAACAATATTCGAATACATATACAACCCTAGCTGTATTCTATAAGTAATATTTTTTTAAGATATCTGTAAATCTCATTAGATTTTTATAAATTAAATATAAAAATAAGCGTAACACTTTCAATGGCTCAACATATTTTTTTACGTATCCTCTGCGTTGTTCAATAAATTTAATTGTAGATTGTGTGAATCTATTATATTAAAGTTGAATAAATGATGATTTAATTTTTCTAATATTTATGTAGAACGTTATTAAAAGCGTCAGTCACCGGTGTTTTTTAACACTAGTAGATTTAACCGAGCTATGAGGAGCCAGGCCGCTATCCAGGCCTTTTCCGTCACGTGTGTGCTACGGAAGGTAGCAACCGATTAGACCGTAAATTAAATACGAATTGGCACTAGTCTGATTATTATTGTTACAATCCTCGCGTTGACAGCTCGTCTCCTGGGCTTATGGCTAGCTACCTGACCCGTATTCGAAGAGCCTAGATAACCTGGTTGACGACCACTACAGTCCTGGCATCAGGGTTGTGGAGCAAACGTGTCTCTGCTGGAGATCCCGTAATATTTTCTTCAGATGGCAAAGAACCGTCTCAGAGTTAGAAGGCCACATTTGTATGTCATCATCATCATATCATTTGCCAGTCACAAGGCTCTCACTCGCTGAGGGCATGGACCTTACCAAACTCTCGCATGGTAGTCGAGGCCAAAGGAATCTGAGTCTCACACGTGACGTGAGGGCTCCCCTTTCGTGTCCATACCGCGGGGACCCGAGCCGTCTTGGTATGCGGTTTTTTGTAAAGAGTTTCCATCTCTTGGCCATTGTTGGTATTGGACGTACATCTTCTACCATGTTGGTATCGGATTTTACCCTCTCGACTGTGTCCAGGCAAGTAGGAGGGGGTTTGCCTCGGTATTCGTTTGTTCTCTTCTCTAAGGCGTTATCTGCTTTTAACGAGTCACGAGTGACGAGTAGCGAGCGATCACACACGCACACCTGTATAGATATACACAGGCATACATTTGCACATCTGCCCAAAACGAGTCTCAAGTAGCCGGTCGCAAGTGATTATTAACCCTGTCGCACAATAGCAATCCTTTCATTGTGGGAAAGACCTCCTCAGAGAGGGATCCCCTAGAAAGAAGGAAGAGGAGCAAAAGTATCGAGACTAGACCGATTATTGGTCAACAGATTAGGGGTTTCCTTCCCAGGGTATACTGGCTCTGTGGTGAGAAATCCGTTAGTGACCAGATTTATTTATGCACACAAAGGATGTGTGTACACCAACATGTACATATTTTTGCACTGTTTTGTTAGGTAATAATCAAAGTTCAGTTCGGCCCCTAGTCAACTCTATGCAGGGTTATGTTGACGGTAATATAAAAAAATGTAATGAGATGCTAACTATCAATTTTAATGCTATGGTAGTTGTGTTTCATTTCTAAAAGATTCTTAGTGGCTACCCCCCCTCTCGGTAAGAATTGGGAGGTAATAAATAGATATTCTGAATCCTTGTGTAATTCGTAGGAAAGTTATAGGGGGTGCCCCTTAGAGTGGCCGGCGGTTAATATTGGATAGTTTAAGATTTTTGTATGGGATCTCGCCGTCGAAGAATGGTTTAAGACACCTTACTATTTGTTGGCGGGCTGTCGCTTTGTCACAAATGTATGTTTGTATATATATTGTAAATATCCATAAATGTATTAAATATCATTTTTCGGATAACTAACAGAAAGGCTTATAATTTGATTTGAGACCGTACACTAATGGAAGTAGGCTATAGCTTTTATAATTTTGTAAACAATTAATTTAGCGCTTGATGATAAAATTAAACATACCGTCAGTATAAAACATTTAGTTTTTCTAAAAGTAATTAAATAAACATATGTAGAATCTATAATAATAATTAAAGTAATTCTTTGTTAGTAGCTTTTAATAGTTCTTGATTTTTCATTAAAATGAATCTCTATTGTTTCTAATCATTTATTCTCTCAATGTCATATATTAATATTAGCTTCCATACAATCTATACGAAAGCTTGCCATGGTGTATCTTATACATACTGAGTCTACCGGAAAGTTCTGTAAAGATTATTTTGGACCATATTCGGAGACTTGGATTGGTGTGGAATTATTCGAGATGGGTCCCAAATAAGTTAAGTGAGAAGATTTAGAATGATGGAGTCATTATATGCACATCTCTGCTTGCACAAAACAAAATCGAACCCTTCTTGGACCGGATGATAACTGGGGATAAAAAGTGGATTACTTATGAAAACATTGTAAGGAGAAGAGTATATTGTGAATCTAAAAAACCTGCCCCCTCCACCTCTAAACTGAAGTTGAGCTAAATAAGAGAATGTTGTGTATATGGTGGGACATTAGAGGACCTATACATTTTGAGCTGTTGAAATTAAACGAAAAGCTAAATTCAGAGAGGTACTGTTAGCAATTGAATAATTTAAAAACAGCACTCGAAGAAAAGAGGCTGTCGATGTTTAATAGGAAGGACATCATACTGCTTCATGTTAATGCTAGGCCAAATACTGCTTTGGGGACTCGTCAGAAACTCGGAAAGCTAGGCTGGGAAATTCTGTCACATCCACCACACTCCCCGACCTAGCGACCTCCGATTATCACTTGTTTCTGTACTTACATTTTTTTTTTTCAGGGCAAAAAATTCAAAAACGATGTAGATATCAGACAAGAAACTGGTACAATTTTTCGCCCATAAGGATAAGGCATTTTTTTAAAATTGGATTTAAAAATTGCTATCACGCTGGTAAGAAGTCATAAATATGATGGAGGTTATATTATTCAATAAAGTTTATTGAAAGTATAAAAAAATTGTTATGTTGTTTTATTCTAAACACAGACAGAAATTTCCAGTAGACCTAATATTTTATTAATTAAAAAATATTCTAAAATCGCATATACGGAAAAAAAATTAAATTAATTTTATTTGCGGCATATTAAGACATTATTGAAAAAAAGGACTGTAACATATATATTTTCCGTTGTTATCTATGATTTTCCTTTACAGAATAGGCAATATTTTGATTCTGACCCTTTTTTTTTTATTAAAATATGATTTTAATTTAGAATTGAATATTTCATTGACTTAAATAAGTTATGAATGGATTAATTAGTACAAAAACTGATATTTGTTTAGTTATACCTTCTTTAATCCTAATGATTGAGCACAATATACCGTTTCTGTAACAGCCTGCCCAAAGTTTATTAATTTACAATGAAGGATCTTACTAAATAATACAAAAGAAGGACATATCAGTCAATTCAAAATCATTGTTTTTTATCTCTTGTATTAAAGGTCGCGGATCGGACTCCACAGATTTATTTAAAGTGTCATCCTTTCACTAACTTTTGAAACCATCTATAGCATTCTCGAGAATTTGAGATGTCTCTATAAATATCGCAGATGGTTGAGGTAGATTAATTTGATTTTATTCCTTTAATAAATATAAACGGCATAATGTACCACCAACGTGTTTCTTCAATTTCTGATAATTATAATTTTACTTTGGGTTTAAAAATGACAGAATATAAAGGTTACTAATAAAGCTTTAAAACGATACCCCCAACAACATGCTAACTCAACGGCAGTGGATGACAAACTGTTTTTAAAGTAATGTAACAAATAAAAATACAATGCTTTTCGCTTTGTTGCCTTATATTAGTTTATTAAATAAAACGGCTTAGAAAGTTTAGTTGCTAAATATGTAAACCATTTTGTTTTATTTTAATACAATCTGATAGCTTCCAAAATAAAAATGTTGTATAAAATCCCGAACATATTGTTAAAACACAGTTATTTAGTTATCTAACTATATGTTTTAAGATAGTATCTGGAACATATATACGGTGTAAAAACGGTAGAAATATAATGTAATATAAGTACATACATATCTACATATAAATTAGTTACGAATGGCGTGTCATAGTAATAAGCTCATTAATAAAAGTGATATAATGAATAACTGAACAACATTCAGCATCATGCCATATACAGCAAATACGTTGCATAGTCTAACTTTAGAGACCCATATGATTGTTATGAATGCATAATATAAAATCAGCATTATTTTTTAACGGCGAACAATGGCTCTCATATTTTCATCCACTTTGTATGCATATACTGGATTTTACGAGGATATTGTACTTTTTCAGCAGATAGGATTTCACACGCCTGGGATGGCGCGTAAAATACGTGGTATTTTAATGTATTTTATTTCTGATGTGACCGCAATAGACTTTATAACAGCGAAGTTGGGTTTTGCGGGCGTCAAGGCCCAGCAGGGGTCGCCTGTAGGGGTCAAAGTGAGACAGGCGAGTAGGGGATGACGTTTATACGACCGCTCGACAGCTTGATGGAGCGACTAATAATTTTAATAATGAGCCCTGACCGGTGGGACGACACGCTTTCGTCAACACTTGTTGTCGTGGTCGAGGACACCTGTTATTCGCGGAAAAGTGGACGCAGCGACAAAGATTTTGACGCCAGTTACAATGAATAATTCAGTAATTAATAATATTACTATTTTAAATTATTATAAGACATATTACGTAATCAATGCCATATTTAATGTTCAATCTTAATCATATCTTATTCGATGTAGTATTTTTTTTTATTATTTATATAGAATTCATTACGTCAGATGTGAGCTTTAAGAAATACACGTGAAATTAATTTCAGTAATTTAGCCTTGAATGCTGAAATATTTAAATTAATTCATTATATTATATAAAACTACTTTATCTAACTCTGACTAAAAATGTTAATTTTATTTAAATATTAGCTTTATATACAATAGAGAGAATGACAATAATTATAACTATCTTGTGTAATATTATTTTTTAATTTGTTAACCTAGCCGTTCCGATGGGGTATATTTGGGACGCCAATTTTTTTCTCGAATAACTCTTTTAATATAAACCCTATATATCACAATTTTTTTGATTTTGTCTAAAAAAGTCTAAAGAATAAATATTTAAAATAATCATTGACCTTAATTGTCTGGAATCGGGTAAAAAAATAAAAAACAACAATATTCGCTTCATTGCCATGGGCGTGATGTTTTTTCTTGCCATGTGCGAGTGAAAAACACTCGTGTCCTCAGTCTGCGGCGGGACATTGCCGAGTGTGTTTGTCATTTACGCGTCATATTGATTTGTAGAAAAAAATATGAAACATATCAAGAATAATTATGTTTATTCTTAGATATACTTGAAGTATATTTTCCATAGTAAATAGATCCCCTTCGGGCAACGCCGTTGTTTTCGAACCACCGTGACGGATCGATTAAAGAAACTATCTTTTTATCGAAATTATGATAGTTTTTTCAAATCAAAAGATTTGTTACTACTTCCTTTAAAAATATCAAGATAAAGTATTCATCAATATCTTGACTTGAAAAGCTTGCGGTCAATATTCCATTATTAATTGACCCCTTTCGGGCGAAGCGGTTGTTTTCGAGCCACGTGACAGATGGGTGGGAAAATGTGGAAATAATTCAGCCAAAAATTATGTTTTCTTGCATTTTAAAAATACAAAAAGATCCGTTATATATATTTTTATTTATAAAACATATTTATTATATTATGATTTTTATATTGAGTCTAGTATTTAATATAATCCACCTTTGTGCCATTTATTAATTTTAAGATACAAATTTAAAGAATTGAATTTACCAGTCACACGACGGTAGTTAATCAACGCTTTATCTGCACGGAAGAGGAGACGGAAAGAAAAAAGAGCGGCAAAAAGCGCTATTAAAAATAAAGAATTGCCCAAGTGTTTGCTTACCAACTGGGAAGACAATTTGCAGAGCTTTTGTCGCAATAAAAGGAAAACTTCTACATACGGACTGACCGTTTTGTACGACATTTAAGATGTCTCTCGATTTTTATTTTTCTCCCTCTTCGACGGTGGACCGGCGCAACTTACCCGGTTGACGGGGAAAACTTACAGTTTTCCAGGAGTGCAACTCGAGCACTCATTGACTGTTCAATTTAAACCGGATAATAAGATATGAGAAGTTTTATTCGATTTGCATACATTGTAAACGACAACATAATAAAAATGTCCACTAGACGTCTTATTCTTGTCGAGGCATCGACGTGTTATGGCTGTGGGACCCCCCCGCTGTCTGAATTCAGATGCAATAAAATGATTTTTCAACTTGTCCAGACGGTTGGCTTTGCTCGAACGCTCTCGCCTCCGGTACGGCCAACGGCTTTCCACGTACCCTGGGAAATGCATAAAGTAATATTGGCTCCAGGATCGATCCGAAGTGGCCATGCCGGGGAACAAACGGTAGCATCTGCTGCCGGGGCCACGCTGCAGATGTGTTGCTCGGCGAATTGATATCTCTCCTTCTTAAATTCTTTGCTCGACTACCCTCAGTGCCATCTCCACCTATGCTACCCATGGAAAACGTATATGGTTTATTTTATGAAAAATTGACATCGTTCACTATTACTGAATAACAGAACGTGTACAGATAAATCATATATATTCTATTGCACACATCTCACATGTAATATCATAGTGGCATGATTTACTAAGTGTTGATTAAATTTTAGGATTAATTCATTTATTAATGATTATACTGACATGGACTGACACGGATGGACTGTATTTGAAATATGTTTGGAGAATAATGATTACTTCGACATCATCATAGGCGCAACAGCCCTATTGTAGAGCACTGGCCTCATCCACCAACCTTCTCCTTTTTATCTAGTCTGCTAATACGTCGTTCCATCTTCTGGTAAGTTTCAATGATGCATTGTCCTTCTGTACACAGTCTCACAACTTTAGCCTTGGTCTTTCTTTCCTCCGGGGACAGGAAGGCTTGTTGTCCATATTACCAAATATGACAACAGCTGTGACTGGTATATCTTTGTATAGTCGGTACTACACTTTTTGTTTCGGATATGATATTCCCCGTCGTCGAATACGGCTCTAATTATTCGTCTCAGGATACTGAAGATATCCAGTTGTCGCTAATCTTGTTTTGTTAAAGCCCAACATTCAAATCCATATGTCAGGACGGATATGATTAGGGTCTTGTAGAGGATGACTTTGGTCTTTTTTGAGAGGCGTCTCTACCGTAGATGCTTTTGAGGTCCAAAATATCACCGAATTTTCGTACTCTCAAATTGGTTATTTGTAATAAGTGAGTCGAGATATGTGAATTCCTGGACGGCCTCGAAGCTGTACTCTTCGACTCTCATGGGTTTAAGGAATAGTCCATGGAATGTATTTTGGCTTGGTCTGGTTGATCCTCAGTTCCAAGCCAATTGCCACTCACATTATTCACTGACATTCATCCTCAAGAGCAGCTCAAGATCTGGCTTTAATATCTATGTCGTCTGCATAGACAAGAAGCTGCGCCGATTTGTTAAGAATGGTGCCAGAAGTTTCCATGTCGGAGTCTCTTATTACTCCTTCGAGTGCTATGTTAATCAACAAACATGCTGGATCATCATCTTGTTTCAAATCGCAGTCTGTTTCAAATCAAAAACATTTTTTCATATTTAAATATGATCTAAAATCTCTCTAAGGAATTTCTAAAGAGTCGCTCTAGCAAGTAGTAGAATATATACTTTAATAATTACCATGAATTCTAATTATTAAATTTTCAATTTCTTTCAATAAAAATTATTGATATATATAATATTACCTTAGGAAATATTTTGATTTAGGCTTTTTCTCTTTTTTTAACGTTAGCCTTCTAGATGAACCATAGGGCATTTTCCATTTGTCAAATCAATGTGTTAATTTTAAGTTGGATGTAAAAATCACGTTTCTTTTTATTCTCTGCGACTTTATCTTCCACCCTTAGGGGTTCAAGGATTCGTCCTTGGCATATGGGCATGTTTTTTGTCTTGGTCTCGTTGATCCTTAGTCTCATGCAAACTATCGCTCTCACTAATCGCTGGCATGCATCCTTGAGAGCCGCCCGGGATCTGGCTACAATGTCTTTGTCGTCCGCACAGACAAGAAGCTGAACCAATTTATGAAGTATGGTGCCAGATGTTTTCTCGACAAAGTCTTTTATTACACCTTCGAGTGCTATGTTAAACAATAAACATGCTAGAGCGTGACTCTATCTCAAAGCGCAGTGTGTCAAAAAAATTCTTCAGGTAACTCTGATTGAACACGCACTTTGCATCTGACCTTCGACACTGCAAACCTTACTATATTTATCAACTTTTGAGAAGTATTAAGATTTATCATCACTTCGTATAGCATAAGCCTGTAAATTCTTGAAAAATAATTACATCTACAGTACATATAAAGAGGCTTTGTCATCGAATACATAAAGAAATCAATCACTCACCAGTCTTGCTTTTCATATTGTATTTTTATTTAGGAAAATATTTTAAATTGGCCATCTGTCACTTGCATTTATTCTGAATATGTAGCAAAAACATCGTCGTCTAATAAACCACGTGCATCCACGTCAAAACATAGTCAATCAACGACGCAACACGACGGCGACGTCCAGATGGCGGCTGAGTGACGCCGGTGGCGCAGTGCCCCCGTCCCGCGGACATAAATACTCATCACGGGGGCGCGGAGCCTGCGCCCCCCGACGGCCCCCAGCGGCCCGGGGATCCATCCTAATCTACGTCAGCCCGTGTTTATTTGGCCAGTGAATCAGCCGCCGGACAAGGGTGGCCGTATATCTGGCCAGGCCATTCATCACAGACGATGGTATGCGCGACTAGACAAATCGCGGTCGGATGCGTCCGCTAATACTTTCTGACTCTAATTTCCAGAGTTATTATACTCATAATCAAGCGGAAGGTTTTCCCCCGTGGCT